>SNQJ01S0071561.1:0-27284 GCA_010110895.2 Picea sitchensis | reverse complement strand
GCCCCTGCAACCTTTTTCACATTGACGAATGATGTGTTGCGGTAGTTTTTGGACAAGTTCATTGTGGTGTATTTGGATGACATCGTAGTGTACAATGAAAGTATATAGGAGCACAATAAGCATTTTACACATGTCTTTGAGGTGTTCCGACCCAGTTGTTCTTGAATAATTCTAAGTGTGTTTTTAGGAAGACTAAGATACCATTCTTGGGGCATTGGATAGGCTAATGTTGTATTCGCATGGACCCTGAGAAGGTCAAAGAAATCAAAGATTGGGAAGATTCGTAGATAGTTCATGATGTGAGAGTCTTCCTTGGACTAGCCAACTACTATCACAAGTTCATAGAGGGCTACTCCAATATTGTTGCATCACTGACTGACTTGTTGAAAAAGGAGAAAGCATGGAATTGGATAGAGAGGAGAAATTTTGTGTTTGGAGATCTAAAACACAAAATTGTCACCGCTCCCGTGTTGAAGATGCCAAACATTAAGAAATTGTTTAAAGTGCATACAGATGCATCAATATTTTCCATTGAAGGGTTTTCAATGGAAGACAAACATTCAATTTCCTTTGAGAGAAGAAAGCTCTAAGATCGTGAACGAAGATACCCCATTCATGAGAAGGAGATTATTGTAGTCATACATTGTTTGTAGACTTGGAGACACGACTTGTTGGGTTAGTCTTTTGTCATGAAGACATAAAAATTTGCAAAAATATACTTCGCGAAGCAACAAAAGTTGTCACCCAAGAAGGAAAGGTGGAAAGACTTCCTTGCGGAGTTTGACATGACCATTGAGTATAGGTTGGGTAGGAAAAACAATAGTGTATATGCCTTGAGCAGAAAGGTACAACTCACAGTCCTAGAGGAGGAGGACGAGTTGCTTAGATTTGGGGGCAATCAGATTTATGTCTTGGAAGAGTTGCACGAAAAGATCAAGGAAGGGTTAGATCATGATCATACAATGAAGAACATCATGAAGCAGGTGAAGGGTGAAAAAACATAGAATTTTTGGCTATGCAATGGACTGTTGTACTTTGAGGAGCGAATCTATGTACTTAAGTCATCCAACCTTGGGAGGGAACTCGTGAAGGAATGTCATGACTTGCCCTAGGCTGGCCACTCAAGAAAACATGGATACTTTTGAGAGCGGATGAAGTAGGATGTGGAGGAGTATGTTCGCACTTGCCTTATATGTCAGCAGAACAAGACAGATGACAGAATGAGAGCATGATTGTTGCAACCTTTACCAATTCCGGAGAGGCCATGGATGAGCGTCTTGATGGATTTCATCACACAAATTCTGATGGTGTAGGGATACAACGATATTTTGTTCGTGGTGGATTGATTTTCCAAGTATGTCATATTCATTAAGACGACGATGCCTTGCACCGCAGAAGAAGTTGTGAAGTTTTTTTTCAAGCACATAGTGAAATATTGGGGTCTTCTTCTGAATATTGCATAGGATAGGTATGCAAGGTTCACAAGTAATTTTTGGACAACATTGTTCAATCTAGTGGGGACAATTTTTTTGAAGAGTTCATCCTACCATCCACAAACAAATGTGCAGATCAAACGAATCAACGCACTTGTGGAGGACTACTTGTAACACTATGTATAGGCAGATCAGATGAATTGGCAGGACTTGTTGGATGTCGCCCAATTTAGCTACAACTTGCAGAAGAGTTCAACGAAGAGCTACATTCCATTCAATTTGACAAACAAACAACAACCCACAACTTCTCATTTTGTGACACGGGGATATTATGGGGTGAATCCATCAGCCGTGGATTTCGTGAAGAGTTGGCAGGATCGGTTGGAGACAACTCTCACACACTTGACTAACACAACAAAAAAATGAAGTAGTGGGAAAATCGCAACATGCGCGATGCATAATTCCAAGTAGGAGAGTTGTTCTTACTCAAGTTGAGAAGAGATCAGTTCCCACCACCTAAAGGGATTTCTCCATATCTTATATAGAGGTATGCGGGATTGTTCAAAGTTCTTGAGAAGATAAGTAATGTCACCTACAGATTATAGTTTTCGTTCTACATGTGACATATTTACCCTGTCTTCCAGATTAGCCAATTGAAGTTGTGCCAAAGAGACCTGGATGACCCAAGTCGAGTTGAGACATCTAGAGCATCGACCATGATTGCAGATAAACCAGAGTTGGAGGTAGAGAATATTTTGGCACATCGCATATTTAGATGAGGTATAGGTCGAGTGCATGAGTACTTCGTCCATTGGAAGGACAAACCTAATGAAGAGGAAAATTGGGAGAGATACGAGTCCCTGTAGAAATATGAGGACTATTTCGGGAGTTTGACATAGGTCGCTACGTATTTCAAGTGGTATGGAAGATGGTGGGACAAAACAAGTTTAGTGGGGGAGGATGTAATGCCTTCCATGACACCCATTGAACATGTGTACTCCTTGGGAAGATTCGACGATGCGACGGACGAAGAGCACAAGGGGGAAGTGATCAGTCGACAAGAAGTCATATTATGGGTGTGGGAAGGAGCACCTTGGGGCACAATGGTGACCTCCGAGCCCAAGGGGGCACAGAACTTTCTTCCCTTGCGAAAGATGACAAAGAATTGGGTTGCATTTGGGAAAGGGTGAGGCAACTTAGGAGCACGCCCAAGGAGTGGACCCATCTTCCCTTCGCAACATGGGTGCACCAGAGAGGTTTGATGTCACCACTGGCACACCCACAAAGAGTCAAAACGATCGACACAAGGAAGAGCACAAGGAAATGTGTGCGCGCCCAAGGATAGGGTGCGTCAGTCCAAGAGATGTGATGATTGATGAGCATATGGGCTCATTTGGGTGCATTGGGTCCACAGAGTGGTGTGACAATTAGGTTGAGTGTGACAATTTGTCAAGGGGCGCGACACACCCAAAAGACATGACGTTTCACACAAGTGACCCTTGGAGTCCCTTTAAGAGCATAAGGGCGTACAACCAAAGTCAGAAGGAGGTGTGAAGGCAAGAGACATGAAGGTCTGAGACTGGGTGCACAAGTGGGGCGCACCTCAGGCTGAGGCAAGGAGGAGAAATGGAGGAAAGTCTTGTTGTGACAGATTCGTAAATCTGGCCAGTTCTATTTTATGGGGAAGAGTCGTGAGACTTTGCCCATCTATGTAACTGGGACAATAACACCCTTTTTTTAAAGCATTGTTTTGGTTTCACAATATAATAAATGAAGTCAGGTATTAGGCACTGTTGGTGTCGCTTTCATTGTATCTGTGTCTCTTGTGTTTCACATATTTTTTGTTGTAAGACAGAATGACTAAGTGTTAAAGAGTGTTAAAAAATGTCTAAGTATACAACTGAGTTGCATAGAGTGAGGATGTGACTCATCTGTAGACTACAACAGAGTATGGGTATGCTCTAGGTAAATAGACATAGTCCGGGTGAAGTATCCTTGGTTGATCCAAGCTACCAAGTGAGAACCGTTGTGGTGTTGCACATCCACAAGATGCGAAGGTTGAATTTGGGTGTGAGTCTTGAGGGCATGACAATAACCATAAAGGATCAAGAGACTCACATACTTGCGAAGAACAATAAGGAATTAATATAAAATTCAAATTGGCTATTCGAACTTGGACATATTTGTTAGTCTAGTATGGTAAGGATCGATATAAAATTGTAACAGGCCTTTTCCCAACTATTTCCCAACTCCAAAGTATTTGTTATTGTGGTGAAATTAAAACGCATCATAAATATTTCAAAATATGGATTGAGAGAGTTAGATGATAGAATATAAGTCATTTAATAATATTTTATTATATGAGATATTAAAGTGAATAATAGTGGGTGTGAACTTTAATATATATAATAATACTAAGTGGGAATTTATATATATATATATATGTGTGTGTGTGTGTGTGATAATAATAAGACCCCTTCAGTGATTTGACTGGTAAAGTCTACGGAGGTATACATACCCTACCCCCTCTGGATTTGAAGTTGTGACTTATTAGGAGGAAACATATGTTCTTAACCATTAGGCCCACTTAGGCTGTATAAATAGTAATATTATAAATATGATATTTACAATGAAAAAAATAATTCATTTTTATACTTCAATTTTTTTTTCGTATGTAAATTAAATTAAATTAATTATTTTTCCTACTTAAATTTAATTTATGTGATTATAAATTTAAATGATATTTACAATGAAAAAAATAATTCATTTTTATACTTCAATTTTTTTTCGTACGTAAATTAAATTAAATTAATTATTTTTCCTACTTAAATTTAATTTATGTGATTATAAATTTAAATGATTATAATAGATTTTTTTTCATACTTAATGATTATAATAGATTTAATATTTTAAATACGTTATAAAATTATTTAAAATAAATTTATACGGATATTACGACTATCAAGAACTATAAAATTGATTCTAAACTCATCAAATAAAGAGATCATAAAAAAGATACTCGTGATGTACGATTCCTACTAAAATTTCACCATAGTATAACAATCTTTATAAGATTACTTAATTTCTTTAATTGTATTTGAACCATGTTTATAAGATTGCTTTAAGGGTATTTGAACAGTTTAATCAAACTCCAATGAAAGACATCAAATTTCGTAGTATCCATTAAAAATAGGACCAAGTCAAGCTGAGACGATGAGTAAATCGATTAGACTATGGATTGAAATAAAAGTCTTTGGAATGCACTTAAATATTTTAGCGTTGACACTTTCACAAAATGTGTACAAAACTAGGTGAAGGCGTTCAAAATAAAGAAATCATTAAGCACCGTAAAACTAGGAGATTGAAGGTTCGACGAATCATAGAAGAGTACACACAGTTAAACACACGCAGAGATGAACACACAATAACTTATCTATGGCATTGCAGGAATGGGTATTTATACAATGGTGAAATGAGCTACACCGTTGATTGGTTTCAAGATCGTTGGCTGGAATTACTTCTTCCAGAAATTTCTCGTTCTTCCAAGAAGTTATTGGAGTCAATGCAGTCGGTTCATTTACTACACGCTTCTCTTTATCAACTACCAGGGTGATTGGTTGTTTAATTAATTGCTAACACTCCCCCTTAATTAAACAACCTTTACAACACCTATCTTATCTCTACATATTACAAACTTAGCCTTTCCAAGAGGCTTTGTAAATATATCTGCAACATTATTATTTATGTTGCAATACAATATACCAATTTCATTTGACTATATTTTTTCTCTTACAAAATGATAGTGTGTTTCAATATGATTTGACCTAGCATGATACACTGGGTTGTTTTCCAGTTTTATGGAACTTTGGTTGTCACATTGAATGATTGTTGGTACTTTTTTCTTTTCTCCAACATCTTCAAGTATCCTCCTTAGCTAAATTACTTCACAGGTAGCAATGCATAATGCTTTGTACTCAGATTCAGTGGATGACAAAGAAACAATTAGTTGTTTCCTACTGATCCATGACATGATCCTTGATCCAATACTGAATGCATATCCTGTAGTAGATTTCCTGTCATCTGGATGTCATGCCCAATCAAATTCTAAGAAACCTGTCAACTCAACATCAAAATCATTAGTATACTCAATACCAAAATCAATAGTCCCTTTCAAATATCAGAGGACTCTCTTTGCAACTTTCCAGTGATTCTCATTAGGCTTAGCCATAAATTGGATAAGAATGCTAACTGAATATGTAATATCTAGCCTGTTTGTGGTGAGATAATTTAGAATTCCCACCAATTGTCGATACAAAGTACCATCCACTTCTTTTGAGTCATCATTATTGTTGAGCTTAACATTTTTTTCTAATGGAGTACATATTGGCTTACATGTGTTCATATTAAACCTCATGAGTACCTCTTTTGTATATTTTCTTTGTGTGATTAAGGTTTTACCATTTTCTCTCCATAACTCAAGACCTAAACAGTAATGTAAATGTCCAAGATCCTTCATTTCAAACTGTTGTGACAACTTTCTTTTGATCTCTTCAATCAACCCAATATCACTTCCTATTATGATAAGATCATCCACATATAGAGAAATCAAATCAATTTGACCATTTCTATCTTTCTTGATATACAGATTGGGATCACTTTTACTTTTTATAAAACCTTGTTGAAAGAAAAATGTATCAATTTTCTCATACCAAGACCTAGGTGCCTGTTTAAGTCCATATAAATCTTTCTTCAACTTGCATACAAGATGTTCTTGTCCTTTCTTTACAAACCCCTCTGGTTGAACAAGATAAACCTCTTCTTTTAATTCTCCATTCAAAAATGACGACTTGACATCTAACTTATGCAACTTCCAATTATACTTAGTAGCCAATGCAATCATTAATCTAATAGTATTCATTTTTGCTACACAAGAAAAATTGTCTTCATAATCTATCCCTACTTTCTATGAGTAACCTTTGGCAACCAATATAGCTTTGTATTTGTCTGTACTACCATCAACATTAAATTTACATTTGACCAACCATTTTGATCCTATGGGGGTTTTGTTCTTAGGAAATTCTGTCAATTCCCATGTTTCATTTTTAATTATAGAATCATATTCTTTCTTCATGGAATCCATCCATTATTTGGGTTCTTTGTCTTGCTCATAATTTAAGGGTTCTACCACATTCATAGCTTGATTTATTAAGGCATAGTCTCTATACCTGACCGAGGTCCCAGATTGTCTTGTTGTCCTCCTTAGTTCTTCACTTCTTTGTGGAGTTCCTTCACCTCTTCTAGGCATGCTCTGGCTACTTGTAGAATCTACGATGCTTGGAGCTTCTCCTTGGACATGTTCTTCTTCTTCTTTAGCACTTTCCTCATTTTATTTAGGTAGATTCCATACATCATAACCATATGCTTTTCGCACTTTATCTGCATTTTCATGAAACAACACATCTCTACTTGCAAATGTAGATTTTAACCTTGTACAATATTTAGTACAAACAGATTTTTAGTAAAAGAACAGAAAAGACACAATGGAAAATACATACATTACACATAGATTTTTCCCCTGGAAACCCAAACCAAGAAAAACAACATATTCTATATTAATTCATAGTGATACATTGTTTACAATAAAATATAGATATAGGAGCCAACGACATCCAAAACCCTAACCCAATGGCCTGGATTAGTCAATAAACCTAATTCCTTAATTGGAAATATAAAACCATTGGCAAAAACCATGTGCCAAAAAAATGCCCAACAATGGATACGAAAATCGAGGCAAAATGAAAAACGAGGCAAAATGTGACATGTTTCCCAAGGCGAAAAAAATTCACAAAGAATATAACACATACCCAACATTCTCCCACTTGTTGTTTTATTTGCATACATGGGGTTACATGGTTACATAGTCAACAATCCAGGGCAACAATGCCCATGGATCCTCTACGCCAAGAGAACTTCTCAATGCTCACAGATTTTTTTAATGAATCTGCAACATTTTTCAAAGTGTCCACCTTCATCAACAATACTTTATTTTCTTCAACCATGTCTCTCACAAAGTGATATTGAATATCAATATTCTTTTCCTTTGAATGATAAGTTGGGTTCTTCGCCAGAAAAATTGCACTTTGACTGTCACAATCTATCCTTACAGCTTGTTGTACCAACCCAATACCTTAACACAATCTTTGTAACCATAATTCTTCCTTACTTGCATGAGTGGCTGCCATGTATTCAACTTCTGTAGTTGAAAGTGCCACTACAGCCTTTTTTTTTTTCTCATCCAACTTATTTCTCCTCCAAACAGGTTAAACACATACCCACTTGTAGATCTCCTATGATCCAAATCTCCAGCCCAGTCTACATCCACAAAGCCATGTATATCCACCACTCTGTCCAATCATGATTTCCTTGGTAGCACAATCCATAGCTAGCAGTTCCACACAAATACCTGAAAACCCTTTTTACTCTTGTTCAATGCTCCTTCCCTGGTTTTTACATATACCTGCTCAAAACTCCCACTGCATGTGCAATATCTGGTCTAGTACAGACCATTGCATACATCAAACTGCCAACTGCATTCACATATGGAACACAAGACATGTCCTCCTCCTCTTCATATGTCTTGGGAAACTAATCTGTAGATAACTTTACACCAACATGAATATGAACCTTGATCGGTACATTCCTACATATTAAACCTTTGCAATATTGTCTCGACATATTTTCTCTGATTTAACCAGAGTTTCCTCTTTTTACGATCTCTTTTAAATTCGATGCCCAAAATGAAATTTGAAGCATCGAGATCCTTCATGTCAAATTTAGAGGACAACTGAGTTTTCACATCCTGGATAATCTCCTTGTTGTTTCCTATCAACAACATCCACATACAAGACCAAATAAATCAAATGATCACCAATTAATTTAAAATACACACAATGATCCTCTTTGCTTCTTATGAAACTAAGTCCCAACATATAAGTATCAAATTTTTGATACCACATCCTTGGTGATCGTTTTAAACCATACATGGACTTTTTTCGCTTGCATACCAACTCCTTGTTTCCTTCCACAACAATTCCTTCTGGCTGCTTCATATAGATTTCTTCTTCCAGATCCCCATGTAGGAATGTTGTCTTCACATCCATCTGTTCTACTTCAAAATCAAATGCAATAACAAAAGATAACAAAAATATTATAGAGGTTAACTTGGCAACAAGAGAAAAAATCTCACCAAAATCAACTCCCTCAACTCAGGAATAACCCTTTGCTATTAACTGAGCTTTGTATTTCTCCACTTTTCCTTCTGCATTCAGCTTCTTTTTAAATACCCATTTTCTTCCAATGGGATTTCTTCCAGTCGACAACTCCACTAGATCCCAAGACTCGTTCTTATCCTTGGATGCCATTTCTTCGTCCACGACCTTTTTCTAGATATTTCCATCCTCTGCATCCACTACCTCCCTAACAGTTCTAGGATCATCATCAGTAATAGACAAAGACAAATTTGAATGGAAATTGGATGGAGTATACCTTTTCTATAGCCTTCTTTCTCGAATCGTTCTCCTCAATACTGGAGTATGAGGATCTTCTTCTTCTGATTCATTTTCTTTTGTAGAGTCTGATTTATCATCCTTTAAATCAAACTCTATTTTCTCTAGTTCTTCCTTAATTGGTAGGACTTCATGTTTAACAACATCCTCCATTTCTCTAAATACCACATCTCATCTATACACTACCTTCTTTAGTTTCTGGGTTCCAAAGCTTATAACCTTTGAGACCATCTTTATATCCAATAAAGATACACTTTTCATCCTTCTTATCTAGCTTACTCTTGTTTTCCTTTGGAACATGAACATATGCATCACAACCAAATACCTTGATATGTGTGCGAGAAGGTTTATTACCATTCCATACCTCTTGTGGAGTCTTGTTATCCAATGCTGATGAGGGTGATCTATTGACCAGGTAACATGCAATACCCACTGCCTCTGCCCATAATTATTTCCTTAACTCGTCACCACTGAGCATGCACCTTGCTTTTTCCATCAGTGTCTTGTTCATCCTTTCTTCAACTCCATTCTGCTGAGGTGTATATAGAGTAGTCTTCTGCCTTGCTATACTGGACTTCTTACATAATTCTTCAAATTCATTCCCGTAGAACTCTTCGCCATTATTTTTCCTCAACACCTTAATTCTTTTCTCTGTTTGATTCTCAACAAGAGAATTAAACTCTTTAAACCTGTCAAAGACTTCAGATTTATTCTTGAGGAAATATATCCAAGTATTCCTCGAGAATTCATCTATAAATGAGACATATTACACATATTTTCCCAATGATGGGATCGATACAGGTCCAAAAACATCACTGTGAACTACCTGTAAAATTCCTTCTGCCCTCGATGCACCAAAGGGAAATCTTACCCGATTCTTCTTCCAGTATACACAATGTTCACATAAATCAAAATCCAGAGAGAATTTAGACATACCTTCAACCATACCTTTACCATGTAGTAGTCGAAGACCCTTCTCTCCGATATGCCCAAGTCTTTGATGCCACAACATAACCTTTTCTCCAGAGACTGTAGGATTTCTTTCTTATTCAACTCCAATATCAGGAACAATGGAACTATTACACCCATCACTAATAGTGCTTCCTTGAAGATTATACAGAGTTCCAAACCAAACTCCTTTCAACAACACCATTGCTCCTCGAACCATCCTACAAGTTTCCTTTTCAAATATTTTGTTTACCCATGCATTGTCCATTTTTCTTACAAAAATCAAATTTCTGGCCAAACCTGGGATGTGCAGAAACTAGGAAGTCTTCTAATCCTTCCATCTATGAGCCTCAACTTGACTTTTCCTCGTCGTATGATTCTGGTTGTCGAATCATCACCTAAGAAAACATTACCTCCATCATACCTTTCATATTCACAGAACCACTCCCTGTGTGGAGTCATATGAAAGGATGCACCTGAGTCAACCAACCATGCATCATGATCTGCATGTGTGCTTGAATAAGCCAAGTACACATCCCCTCCTTCTTCCTTGGATTTCTTTTATTCTGTAGAAGGATATTCTTTACATCCCTTCTTTTTCACTTTGGATATACACTGCTTCTTATAGTGCCCTTCTTTTCCACATCTCCAACATACCTTTACAAACTTTCCAGGAGATTTAGATCTACCTTTATACTTAGATCTCCCACTTGAGAACTTAGATCTATTTCTTTCCTGGGAGCGTCCTCTTGCAAATAATGAGTTTGTGCTCTGTGCTTCCATATTCTTCCGTCTCATCTCCTCCAACAACAAGGATGAGACCAATTCATCAAAATTCAAGGCAATTTTATTACTACCTATGGCCACAACCAGACTATCCCATGAGTCTGGTAAATAACATAGTAAACTGATACACTTATATTCATCTGAAATTTTAATATCAACAGATACTAACTGACTTACCACAGTATTGAAAGCGTTCAAATGATCTGCCACCAAGTCTCCATCTCTCATCCTCAAATTATACAACTTCTTTCTCAAGAATAGTTTATTTACTAGGGACTTAGAATAATACAACTTCCCCAACTTATCCCATAAATCATTGGTTGTAGCTTCCTCTGACACATTTAGTAATACTGAATCTGAGAGACATAGTCAGATTGTGCTATTTGCCTTCTGATCCAACTTTTTCCAGTGATCTGTTGAAGTTCCTATAGGTGTAGTACCTGGTTCTACCGCGTGTTGGAAATACTAATACAACTGAGAGGGGGGGGTGAATCAGTTGTTTATAAGCTTAAACAATTTTACACCTTCTTAACAATTATTAATATTTCTTCATGTGTTCATTCCCCAAAGTGCATTTCTTGGATCCATGATGACCAATTGATCTTTTTATACAACAAGATCTTCCATATTGAGCTTCACAACTCAAAATTTTTCCCATTAAACTTTTGATCTCCATTTTCAAATTTATTTCCATTTCTTTTCACTGAAAAATCAATACCACCGGATATCCCAACTTTGTAACAAGGCTTATCATAGTCTCGAGGCAAACCATTGACCACAAAGTCCCCTTGGAAGCCAACCTGGCTCTGATGCCAAATGTAGATTTTAACCTGGTACAATATTTACTGCAAAGGATTTTCGGTAAAGAACATAAAAGATGATGGAGAATACAAATGTACACATAAGTTTTTCCCCACAGGCAAGTGGGAAAACCATCATATTCTATGTGCATTCGCTGGTGATACATTTGTTTGCAATGCTATATGCATATGAATCAACAACATCCAAAACAATAAGCAATGGCACAGTTGTCAACAACCATAATTCCTTAAGCGGAAATTGAAAACCATCGGCCAAAACCATGTGCCAAAAACCTCCCAACAATGGACCCGAAAATCGAGGCAAATGTGACTTACACATTTCCCAAAGGAAAAAAATGCATGCAAATGATATAACACATACCCAACAACAAACACCTTATGATTGTTAGGATCAAACATTTTATAGGCTTTATATTTTGTACAATAACCGATAAATATGCATTTGATTGCCTTTGCATCGAACTTTCTTCTATCTTCTTTTGGAATGTGAGCAAATGGTTTACTCCCAAATATTCTCAAGTGACTCACTTCTAGTTTATATACATAAAAATCTTCAAAGGGTGTTTTTTGCTCTAAAATTTTTGTAGGACTCATATTAGATATACAACAATACTTGTTGACATTAAAAACCATTAGAAATATTTTTTACCTTTATCATCTTTAGCGAACTGCCATTCAGCCAAGGTTCTATTTTTCCTCTCTGCTACTCCATTTTTTTTGGTATGTGGCATTGTAAATCCCCTCCTTGATATGACTTGAGAATCTTGATGCTCCTTCCTATTTTCTTTTCAACCATACTCTTGAGTTCTTTAAAATATTCAAATACATCACTTTTCTTTCTCATAAAATAAATCCAAGTGTATCTAGTTCTATCATCAATGAATATAAGGAAATAATATGCTCCTCAGAATCTGGTTGCATGGGTCTACAAGCATCAGGTGTGCACTAGTTCAGAATTTCTCGCTTTATTTTTTCTATGTGCATAGGAAACTCTTATCTACGTTGTTTTCCTAATGCACATCCTTTACATTCAACATGTTCACTCTTAAACATTGGAAGACATTCTACCATTTCTTTCTTCTGAAGGATCATAAGATCATTATGGTTTAAGTGTCCCACTACCTTTGATGTCATAACTCTTCCATTGACATAGTTGTGAATTTTTAAATGTAGGTGATCCCCAACAGCAACATCAAGCCTATAGTCCTCCAACTTTAGATCCTTTTGCAATGATTTTGTAGTGATCCTATATGTCCTTCACCACACATTGTGACTTAACAAATTCAACTTTTAGATCTTGATCTGCAATGATGGATACATAAATTAAATTCTTCTTTATGCTTTTGTACATTTACATTATGGATTTGTTTCACCTCACTAGTAGGTAAAGTCACAGATACATATCCCTACCCTTTAATTTCATGTGACCTATCATCTCCTAGATAGATCTTATGAAAATAATTAATCTTTTCATGATATGTATCAAACCAATTCCTATTACATACATATGAATTGAAGCGCGAGCAATAAACTAAGCATTAACATCATCATGTATGTTGATAAAGCAACATTAGAAACAAACAATTTGAGGCTTTTGAAATCTTCACATACTCTGGCACCTTTATAAACAAAATTTCTTGAATGTTTGTTACATTTGGACTCATTAAACTTCCTCCTCCTACAATATTTAGCATAATGTCCAAACTTACCACCGTAAAAGCATCCTTCATTCTTCTTCACATTTTGTGTTTGTGCTTGGTGGTGCCCTGCCATTATCTTGTTTTGTATGCCGCTTGCCTTCTTTACTTCTCCTCCATGGATTTCCATTGTAGGGTTGTTTCCCTTTCACAACCAATGCCATATCTGAATTGTGATATATGATATTAAGATTCTTTCTGCGCTCCTCCTATTGCGAGGAAGAATGCTTGTCAATTCATCAAAGGTAGGGGCCTTTTCCATAGTTGCAAGACTAGTGATGAACATTTGTTATTCATCCAACATGCCATTTAATGTGACGATGACCAGGTCAGTACTAGAATATTTTCACCAATATCTCTAAGCTTATCTTTCAGCTCTTTGATTCTAGAAAGGAAGTTACTGATGTTTTCATTCTCCTCCATCTTAATTGAAAGAAACTTGCTCTTCAAAAATATCACTATATTTGTGTTGTTGTCTCGCCTGACATAGAGTGTCTCCCAAGTTTCATGGGATGTTTTGCATTCCCCAATGTGTGGGATGATATTTTCAGCCAACCGATTCTCAAGGCACCTTAGGTTACTAGTCTCTAGGTACTCATAAAATAAGGAGCACCCACGGATTGAAAAATCATCAATCACCAATTTTTTCCCACATTAAAGCCTAAAATCTCTCTCAAAAATTCCCAATAAACAAAGCCCCTCTCATCAATGATACACAATTAATTTTGTGAAGAGGTGGCTTCATATTCAAGAGAGTGTGAGACACATTGTGAGAGGGACTAACGAGTTGCGATTGTTGAGCAAAACCACACTCTGATTAAGGTAACAATCCCACTTTTTCAAGCGTTTTGTTTTTGTTGCTGATTAGTCCATTCATAATATGCATTTGTCATATTTTTGCAATGATAAGTTAAGAGATCCATTTTATGTAATCTTAGCAGCCTATTGTCACTTGAAAATCCGGCCTCATTAATCTGAATGGAAAATTTAGCTTCGTTAATCTGAATGGCAGTGTGAAAGACATTTAGATTTAATTTTTTTTGGAGTCGTATTGCCCAATAATGAGTATAATGAATGGGGAATAACTTATAAGCCAATTTTTTTGTTACAAGGATGAATTTATGTTGCCAAGTTGACTGATACATACTAACTGTGAGCACATAGGTATTGTGTTTGTTTCTTTTAGGTTAATATTTTGATGCATTGAAACGATGAAGTTTTAATATAAAATAAGCCTCGTAAAAAAAAATCTTTAATTTCATAGATCTTCCATAAAATGTGGAAATATTTCTTAATGGACATTTGGAATTATCCTTTAAATAAGAATTTCGAAATGTTATATTCAATATCTTTTGCATCCAAACTCTAATCCATTGTTTGTCTGGAGAGATGTCATGTAGTTATTAGTTTTGTATTTGTTTGAGAGATATTAGATAACAATTTATATAATATATGGTTCTCTTCCCTACCCACATGGGATGAATTTGTGTTTCCAAGTTGTGCGTGCTAATAACTGTAATGAAAGTCTTAAGGCCTACCCAATTTAATTTAAAGTGTTGATATATACTAAAATTTGTCGGTACATTCCTTCATTTAATTTAATTTAATTTATGCTTTTGGTTAATATTTTGATACTTGAGCACATTCCATTGATTCTTTGGATGGTATCTTAAATTAGAATGTATATACTATATATAGTATCAATGAAAAATTAAAATGCAAATCCTTCCCATATTAGAATGGTTAGTAAAATTTTGGGTATAAATCTGGTTAGAAAGTGTGGTCATAATTTCATTCTCTGCTTTAGAGAAGTAGATAGCAGTCATGCACTTAAAACCAAGATCAAAAGTTTTGAGAGAATCCTGCCACAATGTTTTTCTAAGGATTCTCCACTTTATACAAGTAGATAGTGATCATGCACTCAAAACAAATTGTCACAGTGTGGAGGGAATGAAACATTGTTTTTATAAGGATTCTTAAGATTGAACCTTTCAATAACATTAGAAGGGATTTGTGCATTTTGAAAAAAATCGGGTCATTTTCATGATTAAAGGGTGAAGGAGGCATGGTAGAGTACATTCCTATTGGGGAGACTTTTACTTCAGTAAATCCATTATTGATTATTTTAAGCCCATTTCAATAAGTTGTAAGTTAGCATTTTTTTCTTAAAAGCCATCATTTGCATAGCAGTTGAAATTAAAGTATACAAATTTAAACTTTAAAGATTTTTTGAAATTTAAAAGGTTATGATTTCTAAGTTTTAAAGTTTAAAGAAATAAATTTCAATTATTAATAATAGTGCTACTATTTTGTGTCATATTGTTTCATGTTTTTAATGTACAATTGTATGTTGTGTATTAACCACCACGGAAATCATAGAGATTGGGAGTCCACAATCTAGGGGGGCACAACACAAGTTCCACTCCAATTCCATTTTCAAGCCAAAAACAAGTCTAGCAAAGCATAAACTCCAAGAAACCATTGTTAATGTATGTGAAACAAATCACTAAAAACAAGAAAAAATAGTGGTGGTTGTGAAGAATGGATGTGCACAGTGTGCAAACATGTATTTAAGGGAAGCTACACTAGGGTGTGGAATCATCTTTTGTCCATATCTGGTGAAGGGGTTAAAGGTTGCACATGTGATCTTGAAAAAGGGATGGAGTTAACCAAGCTTCACATGAATTCCTTAGGTGTTAGTGAAACATATGTGGACAATTCAAATCCTTTTAAAGTACCTAGAGTTGTATCATCCTCAGATGATACACGATATCGAGTTAATCAAAGTAAACTAAACCAAATTGACAGTGAGGATGGGTATACTTTCGTAAGGAGTAAGAGTTCTACTAGTGTTGCCATTGAACAAATTCATAAAATGTACAATGTGGTGCATAGGGATGAGGCTGATTGTCATTGATTTTTTATGGCAAATGTGATTTCATTTAATGCCACTCGTTCACCATATTACAAATAAATGGTGAGAAAAATGATAGTTGTTGGGCCAGGATATACACCCCCAGGTTACAAAAAATGAGGACATAATTGTTGGATAAGGGGGTGAAAAGAATGCACGGACTTACGGGGGACTTGAAACAATCTTGGATTCTTACAAAGTGTTCAATAGTCATGGATGGTTGGACATACATTCAACAAAGGCATTGTTGAATATCATTAGCCGTGTCTTGACAAGACTGATTTTTAAGAGTAATTGGTGCATTGGAAAACTTAAGGATACTACCTTTATGTTTGAGGTATTAAAGGATGCAATCGATGAGGTTGTCCTTCAAATGTAGTACATGTAATCATAGATGCAACACCTGTTTGTAGAGCAACGATATTGATGGTCCAAAGTCGATATAGGCATAAATTTTGGACTCCTTGTTGTGTACACGTGCCCTTAACAATGTCCTAAAGACATTGGGAAAATATATTGGATTTCAAAACTCATTTCAAATGAAAGAGATGCACAAATGTTCATTTTCAACCACCATTCCTTATTAACAATCTATATGATGAAAGAAAGGAAGCAATTTTTAAAACTTGCAGAAACAATATATGCCACATACTTCATTCTTCTTTAGTGTATGATTGAGGTTCATGCATCCTTACAAGCCACTGACGTTTCTCAAGAATGGAATGCATGGTCCTAGTCTAAATCAGCTCAAGCCAAGAAGATAAGAGATACACTTCTTGATGAAGATTGGTGGTCTAAGTGTAGATATGTGGTTTCTTTCAAAACTTCAATTGTGGAGTTGATTAGGTATGTAGATTTTGATTCCCCTACTCTTGGGGAAATATATGAATGTATGAGTAGCATGGTGGGCAAGGTAAGGCACATAATTCATCGGAGAAACCCCTCTTTGGAGTTTTTCCAAGATATCCACAATCCAATAGACAAGATATGGCTCAAACTCAATACCTCTCTTCATGTGGTTGCATGTACCATTAATCCAAGTGGTATATGGAGAGACCAAATAGAGTTATACCATTGATGATGAATGGGTAAAGAATGGGTTTCTTGATGCCATAACAAAGATGTATACTCCTGATGGAAATGAGTGTGATACAAGGTGGTTATTGATTTTAGTACCTTAAGCCCCCCTACATTCACTTAGGATGCAAAGCAGGACATCAATATTTATGCACAAAAGAATCACATTGGATGGTGAATAATGTATGGGAGAGAGAAAATTCCAAGAGCTTAGACAACTTGCCTCACTCTTGCTATCTCAAGTTTCTAGTTCCTCTATAGCAGAAAGGAATTGTGGTCCACCTATAGTTTTATCCACTCTATTAAGAGGAATAGGCTTACCTCAAATAGAGTACTTGAGGAATTTGTTTTATATTACCTGATATTCTTGACTTTGTTCAAAGGAATATACACGAGGTATTAGAGGTGACCAACAACATGATGGGATGTGGATGTTGATGCTACTCGGATTGATGATGAGGATAATCCTTCACCAAATGTAGGCTTGGTTGGCATACCCTTAGATGACATTGCATTTAAACTTGGTGATGATGATGGAGGTGCAGTGCCTAGTGAAGCTCAAGATTATATGGATAGCCTTGTAGTTGAAGATCACACTTTATGATAACCTTCATTGTTAATTATATATTTTGAGCCTTGGTCTTTAGGCATTTTTGGACTATTCTTTACTTTGATCATTTTTCCATCTTTTGGAATATGTATTACTTTGGGCATTTTGCTAATTTTTGAGCTATCTATTACTTTGAACATTTTACCAATATGAATATCAATATGATATGGATGTTTTTGTTTCCTAAACTAAAATAAAATATAATATTTTAAATAATTCAAAAGCATAAATATTTATGGTTTAAGTGTCAAATTGCTCTTCAAGGTTTATAAATTATTAGTTATTTTATTCAATTATTTTTCATATTTTAAATTTTAAATTTTATAAATTTTAATTTTAATATATATTAAAATTTAATATTACACTATTTAAATTTTAATATATATTATTTTTGGCTCCCAACGGCCCTCACGCAAATTTAGGAGAATCTTTTAGCCTTATCAATACTCGTACCCAGTTTTCAAAGTTCAAAAACCAGTCCAACATAGTAATATTATAAATATGATATTATTGTTATGATCCAATGCCTTAAAAAAAAAAAAAATTTAAAAAAATTCCATACTTAAATTAAATTAAACTAATTCTTTTTCTTACTTATTTTTTTTCATACTTAATGATTATAATAGATTTGATCTTTTAAATACGTTATAAATTTATTTAAAATAAATTTATATTGATATTAAGACTATCAAGAACTATAAAATTGATTCTAAACTCATCAAATAAAGAGATCATAAAAAATATACTCCCTATGATGTACCACTCCTACAAAAATTTCACCATGGTATAGAAATCTTTATAAGATTACTTAATTTCTTTAATTATTTAGCAGAGTCACCCTCAGTTATTGGGAGAATGGCTTGATGCCATCAGCGTTTTGGTGGATGTTGGTTTTATATGAGTGGAGGTCAATGGACCAAACTCAATATATGAATGATATTTCAACATAGAACTAGACAAGAATGCACGGGAAGTGAGGGGCCACATTAACTTAGGTCGGTGAGCTGATTTTAAGTGTGTGAGGAATACTTAGTGAGGAAGGTGAACAAGGTATGGGCATCCAACTTTTAAGCGACTTGGAGAAATCGGATTCGAGATCACTCTTGAGTTCAAGCTTGGAACAGAAATATGTCCAAACACAGTCCACAACAACACAATGATCAAACCTACATCACCATTACAACTATAACAACTGTTGGATCCTCATCCACAGGGTGTATTAGTGTAAGGAGAAAGATAACAAGGGAGTGACTAAAAAATGGTCCCGATACCCACTTGTAATCAAACCTACATTACAAAAGCATAACAACCCTGGTGGATCCTCCATGCAGGAGTGTTTTAGCATAGTTCTTACAGAGAGATGAAAAAAAGTTGACTTCTAGTAACATGAAGCCTCAAATTTGATACATAACTAGAAACGGTTTAGCATCAAAACATTACAAAATAAGGAGCTCTGCTCAACCAGTTAACGACCATAACAAAATATTAAAACTATCTATTTATACTTAGAACAATATGCCACTACCAAGTGTGTGACCTGGTCACTACAATCAAAACTTTGTGTTGGTAGGTCTTGTCAAGCTGAGCGATACCCCTACAATGAGGAAAGCAGGCACCGAGATTGACATAGGTTTTGCGGAAAATCTACCCACGGGGGTACCATAGGAGTGATGGATTTGGTCCCGCGGCCAGACCTTCCATTTATGGAGTGAGCCAATGTTTCAACCACTAGCTCTACTTTCATTAAGTGCCTTTCCTCATGGGTGGATGAGAATTAATTCTCGGGGAGAGATACGTGTTGATCTCGGATAGGATGCCATATACATATGTGATTCCGAACTTTCCGAGGTGGTTTGGGTTAGAACTTCTTTTGGAGTGCGTAATCCACCACATTTAGCCATGCAGCGCGTGTATACCATGGTTTCAATTGGGACTACTCCAAAGAAATTATATCGTCCAGAGCATGTTGCGTCCCGTATTAAAGTGGTGGCATTAAATGCGATATGAGATGCGGGCACCTTCTAGATTTAAGCCACTCCCAAATAGCGCACATAGATTTAGAATCCACCAAAATGTATACCCTAGGGGGACACTAATTTTTAAGTTGAACAATAACACCTCGGGAGGATGATGCGGCGTGGTGTCCCGACATCACCATGATGATGTGTCATGAAAAAGAAGTGACACGTGTCACTAAGAAAAAAGAGAATAATATGCCCACGACTACACGGGTGAGTGCCATGTGTCACTGCTGAAAAGGTGTCTGGTGCCATGATAGACGAGTGCACCACATGTCCATGCGATGAGCGCCACATATCCTCTTAAATCGACGATTGGGATCTCCTTTGGGTCTTTGGGCTCTAGGAAAATCAACACTCAAACTTAATTTCGCTCGAAGCAAAACATTCGGAGCTAGGGATTTGATGACGCGTGGCTCCCTAAGATCAATGTCTGAGATGCCTTTCAAGTCTCACGGACTACGGAAAATAAAATCTCAAACTTGGGCTTCCAAGTGCTTTTACCTGAAGCCATGGATCTGGTGACGCATGGCTCTTTGTAGATTGACGGTTGAGACCCTTTCAGATATTTGGGTTTTGGAAGTATCAAACTTCAAACCTCCTCGAGTACACAAAATTCTATTGCATGTCATCTTCAATTATATGGTTGAGGATTACTTCGGGCCTTTAGTTGGAGCTCGTGGATTTATGCCACATGTCCCGCTGATGGGTGGTACAAATGATGTCATATGATGTCATGCCTGATGATGTGTCATTATAAGGAGGGTGACATGGCCACGATCGAATGACTTGGAAAGAGTGCCACATGTCATTCCTAATGAGAGTGTATCGCGATGCTTGGTCTCGAGAGACTTGGCCGGTCTTTGGGACGAGGACGCCGGGACGGGTCCTTCAAGACTTTGAGTCTTGGTCTTGGACTTGACGCTTGGTCTTGGTGCTTTTCTCATTTTAAAACTCTGAAGTAAAACTCCAGTGCAGTTGATGATGCGTGGCATTACGGATTTGGGCCGACCCGAGATCCCACTTGGTCTCGAGCCGGGAAAACAAAGCTCAATCTAGCTTACTCTTCCATGCTTTACCCGAGACTGGATGGTAATCATGTCTCTTCGATCAACGACCGAGATCCATTTGGACCTTGACCACTTTAGCGGCTTACAGCAAATTTGGCCTTGACTCTTGGGACTTGGGCCGGCTCGCCGGGGTTTCTAAGTATTTCTCATTCAAACTCTCGAAGCTCATTTCCCAGAAGGCTTGGATCGACTGCCACATGACCCCTTTAATATCAACAGTTCATATTCGCCGGGCCTTTTTCTCTGGCTATACTTCACACAAGTTTGCACTCACGAATGTCCGTGAGTCATTGATCTAGGCTGTTCCCAGAATCTTCGTCGCTGAAAGATTAAAACTGCCTTGCTTATGCTTCAATCGAAACCAAGCTGAAAGTTAGCTTTGTGTTCATGGATGCGGGCTTGCATGATCAAGGATTGAGGCGGTGTGAGAAAGCGGGGAGACAGATGGTGAGGCTCACAGGATCTGAGAACTCACCCTTGGAGAGAGAATATAGAGGGGCTTGGGGCTAGATGTAAGGTAGCTAGAAATTGGTGGGGGGCCGAGGATATGATAATAGTGGAGGTCATTCAATGTAAGGTCCATTAGGTCCACTATATTATTAAATAAGGCTCACTATAGTAGTTAGATATAATAAATGGGTAATTAGATATAATAAATGTAGAGGGCTTCTAAGAGGTTCTATTTCTAGAAGATTCCTCCTGTAGAATATTCTTAGGTGTCGGTGGGAACTATATAAAGGGGTTTAAGAAATGTAATGAGACATGAAATAAATATTGTATTTGGGTGATGGCTCAATGGATGCCCCTCGAAGAGGCAAGTGAACAGGAAGGGATCCATTCCATAATAGGATCCATTATGGTGTTTCCCTATCTCAAAGGGTTTGATAGTAATAAATGGTTGCATATTATTCTTGTGTATATTTGTTGTGTTTTGTTTTGTATTTAGTCATTGGTTCTTAACAATTGGTATCCAGGTACTTTCCTTGGTAGACATTGTGGGCAAATATTTTTATTTTTGTAGATTTTTTTGGAGAAAAAAGAGGGAGCCGCGACATTCCAAAGCACCTACGATATATATTTATGAAAAATTTGCAGAAACAGGTTGTATATCTGAGTTCCTCTCAGAAAAACGCCCAATTAAAAAAAATCGTCGAAGCGAGTCCGGGAAGTCAAGATATTAAGTTTTAAAATCTGCAATTTTTAGGGTTTTTTCCGTGGATGGCGGCGGGATGTTTTTCTTATTTCTATAGCAGTTGGAGGTTGAATTTTCCCAAAACAAATTACATATTTGAGTTCCTCTCACAATTTCTTATTTCAAAAACAAATCAGCAGAAATGGAGTCCGAGAAGTGAAGTTATGGGCATTTTAAATTCAACAAATTTTTCACGGTTTTTCCAGAAAACGTTGCAATTTTCTGTAGTAAGTTATTGTTCTATTTTTTGGGTTTTCATGATGGTTGTGGGACTGAAGAATTCATAGGGTGATTAGATGACTATTTCCTCTCAAACCCTCAAGGGAATTCTTGAAGCATTCAAATCCAAATTGTATGACACATTGGATGTTGGATTGCATGACCTTGCAAATGGCCTCAATGATAGTTTCCGTAGTATTCCAGATTCATTGAATAACTTGTAGTAGATATTTCTTATGGTGGACATCAGGGATGAATATAATCAAGAAATATATGTTTGGTATGATTTTGAGGCCGATTGTGATTATTGGTATATGGATAGTTGTCATTTCTGCGGTAGCCACTTTCATATTTTATTTGATGACTCAAATCCACCTTCTGTAGAGAGAATCAATGTGACAATCAGAGCCAATGATTATTACCAGTGTCCATCTTGCATATTCTACAGTGGTATTATTCCTTCTAGATTCTACTACGACCCTTTTCCACTATGTGGATGGATCTTCTTATTTGGATCCACATGATAGGTGTCAGTCTTTGGAGTATCATTTTGAGTTGGTTATTGGGTTCAAAAATCTTCCGGGGAGTTCACATGAGTACTTGGACATGGGACCCAAGGCTTACAATGGTGGTTGGACTACTTCCAACATGGTGGCTTTCCTTTCTACATGGGACCTTGGTCCTTTAGTCTTCTTCAACATTATGGTCCCACAATTATCCATGGGACCCTGGTATATGGTTGTACATCAAGCGTTGAGGACAACACTTTCATAGAGAGGATGGAATGTAAAAGGTAGTTAGAGAGGTAGAGGGGGCAGAGGGCCATAGTGATAATAGTGGAGGTCATTCAATGTAAGGTGGATTGGGTCCCGCACTATATTATTAAATAAGCTTCACTATGGTAGTTAGATATAATAAATGGGTGATTAGATATAATAAATGTAAGAGGATTTCTTAGAAGGTTCTACTTCCTAGAGATTCCTCCCTCTAGAATGTTCTTAGGTGATGAGTAGCACTATATAAAGGGGTTCAAGCAATGTAATGAGACATGAAAATAAATATTATATTTGGAGATGGTGGCTCAATGGGGATGCCCTTTGAAGGGGCAAGTGAACAGGAGATGATCCTTCCATAATAGGATCTATTATGTGGTGTTGCCCTACCTCAAAGGGTTTGATAGTAGTGATCTATTATATGGTGTTGCCCTACCTCAAGGGTTTGATAGTAATAAATGAGATTTTTCATATTGTTCTTGTATATTTGTTGTGGTTCTTTTGTATTTAGTCATTGGTTCTTAACACAAGATTTCACTCGGGTAATATATTTAAGGAAAACCAGGGCACACAAATGAACAAGGGAAAACAAAGAACGATTAACAAGATGAAGGGGGGAAAACTTAAGATTTGGGCTGCGACAACGATAGAGACAAGGAAAGACTACAGAATCAGGTATATCGACACACACCTATGGCCCTTGAAAACCTTACGTGATAACATTTGACTCCATAGGAGATGGCATGCTCCCTGCGAGCTGCCCAAAACGTGCAGTTCCAGTGCCTTAGCTGTTGGGCTATGGAGTCTAGTTCAAAACAACGCTGAAGAAAATAGGGAGATATGTACACTACTCTAATTAAAAATGAAAACAAACACATAGGCTCCAGAAGGAGCCTATTTATGTACAATCCTAAGCTAACTGATTTTTACCAAGCGCTAGGTGAAAGTAAACTTCCACCATAGCCATCCAGACTGAGTGGTAATATGATCATTTTATTCACTGCAAATGATCCACAAAAGGTAAGGGAAGTATGAAAGCATAAAGAAAACATGTCTTGGAATGCTGACAATACCCCCAAATGATGAAAAAATGAATAATTTTGTAGGATCCAATTCTTGTGAAAAACACAACTCTAAATACAACCCCACAGGGTAAAAAAATTTATAATCAGGAAAGCTCAACTGGTAAGAAAATACCTCCTACACTTCATCATTACTCACCTGTCGTTCGATGTCCTCAGAGTGTACAGGTGGGTAGAGGATTGATGTGGGTTGGATGATCCCAGGTGATATTTGCTCATTTATAGGTTCAAGACAGGAGATAAACTGCACATTTAGCTCCTCCATCTCTCCTTTGTCTGCTCCGATAACATCTGCTAGTTGAGAGAAAGAAGTCTCTTCATGTATATCCATGGATAGCTCTTTCTTTCTATCATGTTGTTCTTGGTTGGATCTTTCACTTTCATAAAAAGATTGGAAGCCTATGCTTTCTGCTTCTGAATACTCATCAGAGGTTGGTGAGCGCATAACTCTTTTATCTTGCAAAGAAAAAAAACAATCTCTTGATTCTTTTCTTCAACCATTTGTTATTTTAAAACTGAGACAACAGGCGCACTAGGGGCAGAAAATAATGCATCCGTGGCTATACCATCATCAACGCTACCATCAATCATATCTGGAAAGACTTCTTCTTGGGAAAAAGAGAGAGAAAACTTTCCATCCGTATTTGCAAGATACTCACTTTTATCCTCGCTTTCTCTCTCAATCAAATCTTTACCAGAATCATCACACGAGGAACACTCTATCATCTGTAGAATGTGGAGTGCCAACTTTTTGCAACAGTCATAAAAAATAAGATGAGCTAGGTAAATCTTCTCGTAATACGAATTAAAACCATCATGAAAACCCTTCAAAGAATGGATACTAGTAGCAGGGAGAGATAGACACCAGTCAAGAGCATCTTCCTCTAAAGAAAATCTGAACATCTTGATCCAGACATCCTCGTGAAATAAGCTATGCTCGAGCATGCATACATGAAATTTTAATAAGTGCTTACCGAGATCGTCATGCTTGCTTTCTCTGAATCTCAGAAGATAGTCATCCCATTCATCTCTATCCGACAATGGGCGTGGACAACCCGCTATGGTTGAGAAATTGAAAGGGGCAAATCTCTGAGCCAAGATAGTCGAGAGATGTGGCTCCCCTTTTTCTCCTTCATGGCTCTCCCTAGGATCAGATTCACAATCACCATAAACAAGAACCATGGAGAGGCTCTGCTCTTCGTCATCTTCACTGGGATATCCATCAAAAGTCGTTTGTTTTTGGTCAGTATCCGACATCACTTCTTCATCATAAGTAGGGCTTCCAAGATCATCTGTTTCCAGGACCAGAGTATCCTCTGCATTTTTTTCGTAAGAGCGGTGAGCAAAATCTTCCTTCAATTCCTCTATTCTTGTAGAAAGTGATCATATCAGCTCCATAAGCTCCTTCGGGGGATGTCCCTCATCCTCACATCTTTCACAAGAACGAACTATGTCTCGAACGCCATCTCTATACTCCTCACAACAGTTATGACAGATTAACTCAGATGAATAATACCTTTGACAATGAGTATTGAAAGTTGCATGAAACTTCTCCAGGGAGGAGATGCTAGCAGGGGGCAAGGAGTGATACCACTCACGATCATCTCCCGCTAATGAGAACATAAACATCTTCAATAATACATCCTCATGATGTATCTCCCACTAATGCATGAGTTCATGAAACTCATGGAGATGCTCGGCCGGGTTGTCATCTCTATGTTCTCTAAATATGGGCAAAAAATCACCCCATTCATCGATAGTAGGAACAACATTTGGAAAACCAGGAACAACAGAGAAATTAAAAGGAGAAAACCTTCGAGCCAAAATGGCTTCCATCTAGAAATATAATTTCTTAAAACTGAGGAGTCGCCATTGTACTCTTTAAACATGGAGTTTCCAGGTGAACGATATGCAGTCTGAAAGTGTCTCGTCTTTGTTCACCACCAAAGGCCAGATCTGGTCATTATCGTTCTCCCAGGGAGCTTTTCAATCTGGAACAACAGCTAAAGCCTTCTCGAGAAAGATTTCATTTCTTGATAATCTTCTCTAGGTCAACTTCAGGTGTAGCTAGAGGCAATTGCAGAGTATACCTCGTGTGTCTGCTTTTAGGAGCCACAACTGAAATAGTGGAGTCGCCAAGTGAAAGTTGCAATCTTCAATGGTATTGATATCTGATGCACCTTCAGAATCAAAAATTCATTGTCATTCTATCCCAGGGAAATGTCTTCAATTCGTTCCCCGGCAATGGAGCCAAGAATGTTAGCACTGAGAGTCACCCTCAAATTGCGGGAGGATAAGCCCAATACCCATCCGATTTTTTGGTGGATGTTGGTTTTATATGAGTGGAGGTCAATGGACAAAACTCAATATATGAATGATGTTCAATACATAACTGGACAAGAAATGTACAGGGAAGTGAGGGCCACATTAACTTCAGTCAGTGAGTTGAGTTTAAGTGTGAGCAAAGGGAAGACTTAGTGAGGAAGGTGAGTAAGCCTGCTATGGGCATCCTTCTTTCAAGCAGCTTGGAGAAGAAAAACTCAAACTCGAGATCACTCTTGAGTTCAAGATTCAGACATTGAAATATTTCCAAACAACACAATCACAATAGCACAATGATCAAACCTACATCACCATGCAGCTACAACAACTCGATTGGATCCTCCATGCCCGAGCCATTCAGTGTAAGAGGGAAAAATATAATAAGGGAGATGACTAAAACTCGTCACGATACCACTGTAATCAAACCTACATTACAACAACATAACAACCCTCGACTTGATCCACCATGCCCGAGTGTTTTAGCACAGTTTTTACAGAGAGATGAAAAGAAGCTGACTTCTATTAACATGAAAGTCTCAAATTTGATACATAACCAGAGAACAGTTCTGGCATCAAAACATTACAAAATAAGGAGCTCTGCTCAACTAGTTGACGACCTTAACAAAATATTAAAATTATCTGTTTATACTCAGAAAAATACGCCACTACCAAGAGTGTGACCTGGTCACTACAATCAAAGCTTTGTGTCGGCGAGTTCTTCAGTCAAACTGAACGTGCACCCCTCTGTTAGACGTGA
>SNQJ01S0071560.1:24943-38360 GCA_010110895.2 Picea sitchensis | reverse complement strand
TCATATCACATATCATTCACAAAATTCCTTCATAAAATTCTACCTACTTGAATAGCAAACTACCATGATCTTACAATTAATGCCAATAATTAAGAATGTCCCCTACAACCAAAATTCACAATATTAATTCATCACATAATTCATCATATTAATTCATCACATAATTCCATTCTAATATATTTGCATTACATCATCACATAATTAACTGAAATTCAATTGATAGAATACTAAACTAAAATTCCCTAATTACCGAAATTGCAAGAACCGAAATGAAATATATCATGATATCAACCTTTAGTAGGTAAAATGAAATATAAATACACCTTGCCTCGGTTCGTCATCTTATGCAAAGTTGTTCAATAAGTTGGGTAATTTAGGCCCTTAAGAAGATTAAAAAGATTAAAAGTTTTATCCAGGTAAGTAAGGAATTCCTAAGTCACCTACAAACCTTTGAATAGGGTAAAAGGGAGTCTAATCACAAGCCAATAACCAAGCACTCAACTGCTTACGCATCCATTTAATTGGGACTCGAGGAATTTAAAATTTAAAGGGTAAAAAGGATTCAACTACTAAGCATCTATTGAAGGAAAATAAAATAAAAACCACAAACGTTCCATAACATACCTATTGATCGACAAGAGGACCTTCGTTGAATCACGCAAGTGGAAAACCTTCTCAAGGGATAGTGAGGGAAAGGAGACATGAAGTAATTAGATATCATGCCAAAAGAGTATTGATGTTCTGTTGCGCGTAGTCCTTCTTTACAGCTTCTTGGCACCAGTGAACTTAAAGCAGTTGTACGTGGTTTCCCTAAATCTTCACTCTTCACGCAACGAATCCAGGTAATTTCCTCGGTTAAGTCATCCTACAGAAATATTATTGATCCTCTAAGGTTTGGGATGACAGCCTTGTCAGGTGATGGACGTGGAAGCAATTACTCTAAACAACCACCATATCGCATGGTCATTGCCAGCAACATAGAAATCGTTGTGTGTCTAGCCTGCTGAAGGTAGCTCCCCTGTCGCAGTCGTGACAGGACTTCATTATGCCTCCATAACCGACATAGCGTGGAACATTTATTGTTAACTTCAGATGCCTATGGTAGGTTTCTCGCCCGTTTTTATGGTACAATGTTTCGCCCCTTTTTCCTTTATGTGACCCAGAGACTGTTCCATGACGTCAGACGCATATATTCTTGCGGTGTCACCCCAATGGCTACTGTATAGTAGTAGCATTCGAAATAGGAGATCTTGGGTCATCTACACCCCTTAATGGTACGAAGTTTCGATTGTTGTCCTAAAGAAATTATTGTGTGCTTCCTCCGTAATCATTTAAGAAACAATCAATCAATACACGAAGTTGTAGGTTGAGACCTCTCTAAGAAGGGCGCAAAGGTAAAACTACCACCAGTAAGGATGAAGTTAGCCACGATACTGTGGTAAATTTGTCAACGCCTCTCTAAGACAGGCAGGGAAAGGATTAGTTACAAATCAAGGTGAGAAGGGACGTTACTTGGTTTCGGAAGGGAAGAACTGGCACATCACTCGCTATCCATCCAGGTCCACACACGGATCCTTCGTTTCTCTCTCTCTGAATCAACAACCCTTCTCTCAGCGCACTTGTGAATTCGTATACGACAAGGGGATTTACGTGGGTAACACAGTAACCGAAAGGAGACACTAAGGTTGGTTTAACACCATTAAAGGATATTTGCTAGAATCAGATGGCGAATTTATTATGTAAAAGTACAATCATTTCCAATTAGAGAGCAAGTAAAGTCTGTAAATTCAGTGATTATTTAAAATTTGAAGGAGGGAACAATGCATATACACGCCCTACACATATGACCCATTCGCACGATAATTCTAACACGGAATTCCTTGCCCAATCACCACAGATTCCATATGTTTATAACTAACATTCAAATATGTATATACAGTCCCCGTTAATCAAAGAATTAGAGAATCCAATTTAAATCCTCATAACAACGCACCAATCTACAGTGATTATGAATTCATACATGAGAAAATATAGTGTTCTAACCTAGACCTAATAACCCTTCTATACATCCTAGCTATACAAAATAAAAATAAAAACATTTCATCAATGTTATATCAGTAATCCCTTATGGACTACGCAAATTCTAAAACAATATATACAATTTAACTTATTACAATTACGAAAAATCAATTAGGAACACCGTAATTGAAGGTGACGAAGGTGAAGACATTCTTCCGGGAAGGTATTCGTTCCAACCTCCCACTTGCTAACCATAGAGAGGTCATCGGTACCTCCGAGCCAATGCTAGGGGTACTCTTCTTCCCCTTATCCCCCCGAGCCTCAAATGGGACACATGCACACACAACCAGAAATCCTCTAGCTCTCAGCTTGCCTCACAAGGTAGAGCTACCACCCTCTCTCAAGTTGGGTATCCCAACTCTCACAAGTAAAACCAGTCAAAAATTATGGAGCATAACCTTACTCATAACCGTGTGATCCATTTCTCATCCTTTCCATTTTTTTTATATAATTTCCTTCATGACACATTCCCACTTCAATAATTAATTTGCCTTTTAATTAATAATTTTGAATTATTTCCCCCGTACACTTGTCACCCTTTCCCCAATTTGCACAAGTAAATACATATTATAATTTAATTTAACGTCAATTTCCCTCACCCATCCTAAAAGCGCGCCTTAAATCACTCCTAGTTGTCTCTTTATTCCTTTATTCTCATTTAATGAGTGACACCTTACTAAATATGAGTTGAGTTAAAATATGAGTCTTCTTCTAGTTAGACTAGTGTTAACTAGACTCTAGATACATTTCTATGCGTACACAATATTTTATGCTTTATTCATTTCTTATCTTAAATTCCAATTTAGTATTTCTGCATACATGTATATTATATTAATTCTTTAGACTTATTCCATCTTCCTTAATTTCTTAAATTGATTTACCTATTTCCTATTTTATTTAATTTACAATTTAGTTTTAGTATTCTCACCAAACTTTAGACTTGTGCTTAATTATTGAATAGGATGAGACTTTCATTTGGGGATTCAAAATTAATATTTTAAATCTTTAATTAATTAATTAAAGCCAACAATACTTAAAGATTTTATAGGGTTTAATTATTCGCTCAAGTTTTTCTAGTCCACCTAGATTCATTGACTGATTTTTTATTTTTGTGACGTGCCCTTCAAGACGCCCGCTATGCTCCAACAGTGCCACTCACCTTTGAATCAAATTTTTAATTATGCTACATGCCCTTCAAGGAGCACTCTGTGCTCTAAGGGTTCCACTCGCATTTGATTGTTTTTAGTAGTTGTCTAACCCTTGGAATCATTACTCTATTCGGGCGGCCTTTTGAGAGACTAAGGGATTCTAAGGAGTAAGGACCATGCCTTATTGTGTGCCCCTTAGAAATCTTTGTGAGCAATTGTTTCAATCTGCCCTCATGGCATCGTGGATCTCTCAAATTAGGTAATCATTAACCTACAATTCAAGCCACGATGAGAGTGCTAGTAGGTTATGTCATTTACTCCACCACACCTCTCCCTCGATATCTAGTCTATGTGCATGGCCCCTTTACTCCTTATGTGAGTCAGATTAGATATAATTCATCATCCTTCATTCATTAACAAAAAAATGTCAACAATCCATATACAACATCATAATATAATCGATCATATGTCACATATGCATAATGCAATAATCAAACCAATACAACCCACTCCCTGACTCAATCTGGAGTCCAAGGAGGTCCATTGATGTCCACAACATCCACACCGTGTCAATGTCCTGCACACTCAGGGAAAACTCGTCAATAGCATATGTCAATACACATATAAAAAATAACATTAAATCATAATCCATCAACATCATCATAAGGATCCATAAGGGAAATAATAACTATGTACTATAACTGGATCACTTGCATGCAAGTGTCCTCAAAGAACAAGTCAATAACATGTTCTCGCAAGAGAGGGATGTTACATACACCCTCTCTTGTTTTAAACTTCGTTTCGAAGTTGTACAGTGTATAAAAATGCAATAAATAAAGTATCTGACAAGATCTATATGTCTACTCTATCAAATAAGGAAGGAACTGATGACACATATCATATGTGTCCTCCCAAGTAACCGAGTGTGGACTATAATTGTCCCACTCGAACCTGACCTGATCAAATGTTCGACATCGTAGTTGTCGAATGTGATGGTCCAGAATGTGTATTGGCTCTGCCATGAGTGCACCCTTGTCCAACACCTACAAATAACTCATGCCAATCGCATGTGTAGGATCACTAACATAATGTCACAAAACAGATACATGAAAAACATCCTACATACGCCTCAAATAATGAGGCACAGCTAGTTGATAGGCCACACGTCCTTTCCTTTCCACAACTTCAAAATGCCACACAAACATAGGAGGGAGTTTATCACCCCTCCCTAACTTAATATAACTCTTGTGTGGTTTCACCCGCAAGAAAACTCGGTCGCCAACTTCATTGTTGTAGTCAATGCGATGTGCATCATCATAACTATTCTATTGATCTTATGCTTCTTTAATCTCTTATCTTATCATTTGCAATTGTTCTTCCATTTTTTGGATCATTTCTGATCCACCCCAGGACCATATCCTCAATTCGATCCTAGCTCAATGGCATCCGACACAGTCACCCGTAGAGAAACTCAAACGGTGCCATCTTAATGGTACCTTGATAACTGTTGGTGTATGCAAACTCTACCAGTGTCAAGAAATCGTCCAAACGTTTCGGTTGGTCCAACACATACATACGCAACATACCTTCCAAAATTTGGTTTGTTCCTTCTGTCAGCTCGTCTATCTCAGGGTGATATATTGTACTAAAGTTTAGTTCTGATCCCAAGGCCCCTTCAAAACTATTCCACAATCATCCTATAAACATTGATCCTTTATCGGATATGATTATTTTTGGAATGCCAGGCAGTCTCACAATCTTACTGCAAAATTTCTAGCTATGTTTGGTTCTTGATACGTCGTACGCACAGAAATAAAATGTTCACTCTTCGTCAGAGTGTCAACTACCACGAAAATCGAGTCGTGCCTCCTTGTCATCAGCGACAATCCAAAAATGAAGTCCATCGAAATGACCTCCCATTTATATTCTAGAATAGCGTTTGGTTTTAGTAATCCTGCTAAATTTCCATTTTCATCCTTCACTCGTTGACATTCTAGACACCTCGCGATGTAGCTAAGTATGTCCGCCTTCATCCCTTCCAGAAGAATAATGGCTAAGGTTTTCCCTCATCTTTGTGACTCCTGGATGAGCCATGTATACTGCTCTATGTGCTTTTCTTAGGATCAAATTTCTCAAATTTTCATTAGGCAGTACATCAATCCACTTATTAAACCTCATAAATCCGTCTTTTTCGAATGTATATCCTTCAAACTTGGTATTGTCATGGTGTCTTGTCTGATAATTTCCTTAACCTCTTTATACCAGTCATCGTCGAACTGTATAGTTAGAATCTTTTCTTGAAGATTCATTTGAAGAGGTTTCACCGAGAATATGCATGGTCTCTGACTCAATGCATGTGCCACTCGGTTCACCGTTCATTTAATGTACTTAATCTCAATCGTACTTTCTAATTAATTCTGACCAATGCTTTTGTCGCACGTTCAAGTCATTCTGCATAAACAAAAGTGTTGCAATCCACCATGGTCTATTTTTAGTTTGAATTTTCATCCAATCAGATAGTGTATCCACACTCTCAAGGCATCCACAATGCCCAATAACTCCAAAACATGTTTGGCGTAGTTCTCCTCATGCTTTCTTAATTTCCTTGAGATGTAAGTGATCACTCGATTGTCTTGCATCAAGACTTTGCCCAAGCCTTCCTTGGATGGGTCTATGCATACCAAGAATTCATTGTCCATGTTGGGGACCTTTAGTATATGTGTTGTCGTCAATAGCCCCTTGAGCCTTTGAAATGCTTCTCCGCACTTCTTGGTCCACACAAACTTCTTGTTTTTCTTCTGCAATTCTATGATCGGATTTGCTATCTTTGAAAAACCTTCGAGGAACCATCGCTAATATCTGGATAAACCCATAAATCTGCGTAATTATGGTACATTGGTCGGCACAAGACATTCTATAATATCCTCTACCTTTTTTGAATCCACAGTGATGCCTTTGCCGGACATAACGTGCCCTAAGTAATGAATCCTCAAGAGAATTTTGACAGTTGCCCATAATTTGTGTTCCCCTAAACACTGTAATAGTAAGCATAAATGTTCTTCGTGTTCCTCCATCGTCCGAGAATATATCAATGTTTCATCAATGAATAGTTGAACAAACTTGTCCAAGTATTTGTGGAACGCCCCATTCATTAAACTTTTGAATACCCCCGGGGCGTTTGTCCGTCCCAATGGAAAAATGGTAAACTCGTAGTGTCTGAACCTCATCTTGAATGTGGTCTTAGGAATATCTCCCTCTTTAATTTTTAACTGGTGATAACTTGATCTCCAATCGATATTTGAAAACACCATCGCGCCCTTCATTTTATCAAAAAAATTGTCTATTCCTGGAAACAGATATTGGTTCTTGATCGTTGCCTTGTTCAATTGATGGTAGTCAATACAGAATCTTCACAACCCATCCTTATTTCTTATGAAAAATAACAGGTGCACCCCAAGGTGAAACACTTGGACGTATAAGTCCTAGGCCCAACAACTCCTTCAGTTGCATTTTCAACTCATGCAACTTAATTGACGAGATCCGATAAGGATTTATTGCTATCGGTTTAGTTGTAGGTTTCAAATCGATTGTAGACTCCAATTATGTTTCGGGCAGAAAACCTGGTAACTCTTATGGAAACACGACATCAAAATCTTGTACTACCGAAAGGTTTTCTAATCCTTCTACCTCACCCTTTTCATTTAGCGCTAAGATTTCATATAGCTTGCATCATTTGCATGATCTCTTTCGTAGGTGTAGGGAAGAAATCAACCTCAAGGACACTCCCTGGTTTCTTCTTATTATCACCCTTCTTTGTTTCTCATCATCGGTCAAACTCAATCATTTCGTCTTACAATTGAGTATCACATCATGTGATTCCAACCAGTCCATATTGATCATCATGTCATAAGATCCTAACATCGTGACATAAAGGTTGTCCTTCGTTACAAAACCTCCCAAGTTAACGCGACTATTTGTAACCCTTCCTCCAACCTTCTATTTGGAAACCAAAGCCATTTCAATGTATCTAAATCATCATGTCGACTTCCTTTAACTTAATTCCTTTCAATGTTGTACTAGAAATAAAGCTCTCTGTAGCACCAGGATCCATCAACATACTAAAATTTTGGTTGGTGATGGTACCTGATGTCTCGATCACAATTGACTGGTGCTCAACCTGGTGGTTATTCACCGTGCCATGAATCATGTGGCCCTTGTCCAAATCTCCAATTTTAGTGTGTCTTGTTGACCTAGCTGCTCTAGCCTTCTCAACTAGACAGTCTTGCTGGTAAAGTGGTTCTCCACATGCCCGGCACCCGGTATTTGGTCCACTACTCCTGGTCCCCAAAGTAGAGGTTGTTTTCCTACCATCCTGAGATCCTGGTTTTTTCTGTTGAACAGGCCTAAATAGTTGTTGTTGTAGATGATGCTACTACTGATGTGGTGGTCCTCTGTAGGGAGTCCCCCGCTAAAGAGTCGTTCGCCGTGGTGTCATGAACGTGAAACCTCTTGACGTATGCTGATACCTTGATGTATGTCGGGTAGGTGTCTGATGTTGTTGCATACCTGGCATTGTTTGTCCAGTCTGTCTTGTAGGATTCCTTCCCCGTCCCCCGTTGGTCATCTCTTCCTCAACTATGAGGGCCTTCTGGACTGCCTCGTGCAATGTCTGGGGAATTAAGATCCTCACCTTCACACGAATGTAGAAGTTAAGGCCGAACACAAACTTGTTGACCTCCATTTTCTCTGTGTGCAGATGTGGAGCATACCTAAGCAGCTCCATGAATCAGGCCTCATACTCCGACATCGTACAACCATGATTTCGTAAGGCGTTGAACTCATTGAGATGGCGCTCAATGAATTCCTTGGATAAATACCTCTCCCGGAACCTCTCCTCGAATAGTTCCCAAGACACGTCTTCGACAACCATGTCCAGTTGAGGTAGAAGTGTCTTCCACCATAGAAGAGCACTTCCCTTCAGCTGAAAGACTCTCATGTGAACTTTCATGTTGGAGGTTTAGTCGTGAAGTGTGAAGCACATCGCCATGTTCTCCAACCAAGCCTCGGCGGTCAAGTTGTATGTGGCACCCATTAACTCGGGAAACTTAACCTTCTCGATTTCCCTATGAATTATACCAGTACCGTCTGGGGTGCATCGTGAACCCTCATTAGGTACATGCACCCTAGCCTCATCTCTAACTAGTCAGTTAATCAAGGTCGTTGACATCCTCTGAAAGGACCTCATCAACCCAATCGCATACCCCACAACAATCTGCTCCTGTCCAATGAATTTTTCTTTCCCTTGGGTTTTGGACCCCCCAAGCATGGATGCTACTTGAGGCGTCACTCCTCCACCCCTAACACCATGTCGTCTACCTCCACGACGTCCTCTAACCATGATTAACTACATAGAAAAATTTCAATTTTAATTAGCGATAAGTTATTAATTAAGTGTCTAATACAGTGGAAGGCGCAGTGATCCCAAGTCACAGGGTTGAACCCGCTCTTCTACCATATGTAAGGACCCTTCCATTATGACTAGGAATAGTGAAGCACAAAAGGTAAATTTCTTTATTTTTTTTTGCATTATGAAATTTACGTCAACACATAATTCATAACGACACATAATCAACACGACATCAAAATTAAAAGCATTGCAAGTGACACATCATCGAAATCAATAACGACACCAGCCAGCGCATTAATATAAATGATAATGACACATGATCAACACATAAAAATAAATAGCGAAGCAATTTATCACATCACAATCAACTGACGCAAACATAAATAATAATCAACCATATCGCAGAATAAGGCACAATACTTGCTAAGGTTTTGCAAATGGGGTAGCAAGCTAAGTGGGCTTGATTGTGGGGAAAACTCCACAGTTAAGCGCTCTTGAGCCAGAGGCGTCTTGGGATGGGTGACCACCTAGGAAGTCTTGGTTACCAGGTGCAAGCCCCGGAAGTGATGATTGATGCTATGTGATGCATTTCGCTAGTTTCAATCCCATTTCTTCACCCCTGTGAGCATCACCCGATGTAATGAGTGCTAAGTGGACTATTCAAATCATGAGAATTATTGTTCAGTTGCGACTAATACTCATGGATATGGGTCATATATTAATGACTTACACTACGCAGTTAATCCCAAAAATGATATCTAATATGTTGCACTGTGAAATCCCCTCTATATTTAAATAATAAGAGTGAAGGGAGCTCTAACTGGATAGTTCATAAGGCACAATACTTGCTAAATTTTTGCAAATGGGGTAGCAAGCTAAGTGGGCTTGATTGTGGGGAAAAATCCATAGTTAAGCATGCTTGAGCCAGAGGTGTCTTGGGATGGGTGACCACCTAAGAAGTCCTAGTTACTGGGTGCAAGCCCCAAAAGTGATGATTGATGTTATGCGATGCATTTCACTAGTTCAGTCCCATTTCTTCACCCCTGTGAGCATCACCAGATGCAATGAGTGCTAAGTGGACTATTCAAATCATGAGAATTATTGGTCAGTTGTGACCAATACTCATGGATATGGGTCATAGATTAATGACTTACACTATGCAGTTAATCCCAAAAATGATATCTAATATGTTGCACTGTGAAATCCCCTCTATACTTAAATAATAAGAGTGAAGGGAGCTCTAACTGGATAGTTCATAAGGCACAATACTTGATAAGGTTTTGCAAATGGGGTAGCAAGCTAAGTGGGCTTGAATGTGGGGAAAACTCCACAGTTAAGTGCGCTTGAGCCAGAGGCGTCTTGGGATGGGTGACCACCTGGGAAGTCCTGGTTACCAGGTGCAAGCCTCGAAAGTGATGATTGATGCTATGCGATGCATTTCACTAGTTTCAGTTCCATTTCTTCACCCCTGTGAGCATCACCCGATGCAATGAGTGCTAAGTGGACTATTCAAATCATGAGAATTATTGGTCAGTTGCGACCAATACTCATGGATATGGGTCATAGATTAATGACTTACACTACGCAGTTAATCCCGAAAATGATATCTAATAAAGAACTACCCGCCCAATCTATCCTGCATGGTTAGGACCTCCATAACACATAAGCAATGCTTAAGCCCAGGATTCATCCAATTGATTTTGACCACTTAAGGTCTCATGGTTGGCGACTGTTTTGAGGAACAAGGAGGTATCTAAATCCCTTAATCAATCACAACTCACAACTCTAGTCTAGATTAACAATCATACATTAACATCATCGCAAGGTGCCAGAATAATCTAACTACTAAACAATCATACATCATCTTTATTTAACTGTGCAAGAGTAATCGACAACTTTAACTTCATAGCGTAGAAGTAATCATCAATTCTATCTTCATGGCGCAAGTAATCTAATTTATTTATCAATCATACATCAATATGAAGGTCACATCGAGATACAAATTAATTATTCAATCACCATCATATCACATACCATTCACAAAATTCCTTCATAAAACTCTACCTACTTGAATAGCAAGCTACCATGATCCTACAATTAATGCAAATAATTAAGAATGTCCCCAACAACGAGAATTCACAATCTTCATGATATTAATTCATCACATAATTCATGATATTAATTCACAATCTTCGTGATATTAATTCATCACATAATTCCATTCCGATATATTTGCATTACTTCATCACATAATTAAATGAAATTCAATCAATAGAATACTAACCTAAAATTTTGTAATTACCAAAATTGCAATAACTGAAATGAAATATATCATGATATCAATCTTTAGTAGGTAAAATGAAATATAAATACACATTGCCTCAGTTCGTCATCTTATACAAAGTTGTTCAATAAGGTAATTTAGGCCCTTAAGAAGATAAAAAAGATTAAAAGTTTTAGTTAGGTAAGTAAGGAATTCCTAAGTCACCTAAAAACCTTTGAATAGGGTAAAAGGGAGTCTAATTACAAGCCAATAACCAAGAACTCAACTGCTTACGCATCCATTTAATTAGGAATCTAAGGAATTTAAAATATAAAGGGTAAACAGGATTCAACTACTAAGCAACTATTGAAGGAAAATAAAAGAAAAACCACAAACATTCCATAACATACCTATTGATCGATAAGCGGACCTTGGTTGAATCATGCAAGTGAAAAACTCTCTCAATGGATAGCGATTTCAAGGAGCAATGAATTAATTAGATATCATGCCAAAAGAGTATTGATGTTTTGTTGCCTGCAGTCCTGCTTTACAGCTTCCTGGTGCTAGAGAACTTAAAGCAGATGCGCGTGGTTGCCATAAATATTCACTCTTCACACAACGAATTCAGGTAATTTCCTCGGTTAAGTCAGCCTATAGAAATATTATTTATCCTCTAAGGTTTGGGATGAAAACCTTGTCGGGTGATGGATGTGGAATAAATTACTCTAAATAACCTCCATATTGCATGGTCCTTGCTAGCAGCATCGAAATCGTTATGTGTCTAGGGTGTCGAAGGTAGATCCCCTATCGTAGTCGTGACATGACTTCATTATGCCTCCGAGTAAAATCATGAAGGTGGGTAACACTTTTGTGAGAATCGGGTCTCCAAAATTCCTAGAGACCTTTTTTTGGTCGAACTAATACTTCTTTCAGCCGAAAGTCTTATTTTTTCATTCAAAAAATGTTTCAGTCGAACCTTTCAGCGTCAAATCAAGCAATACCATGACGACGCCCTCGATTTTCGTGTATAATATTAGCTGGACAAAAAAATTTCATTCGGTAACATCTTTTCTGTTGAAATATTCATTTGGTCAAAAACATACTAGCGGAACAGATTTTTTCATTCAAACATTTTCCATTTTCTAACTTTTGTTTTTTTTCTTGATTGAACTTCTATTAACTTTATATGTGTTGCACATACCAAATGACTATATTGACAACTTATGACATCTGATTGATAGTCTTGAAAGTGAACATGACTATCGGTTTGATGGGTTTCTTGAAAAAAATAGTTTTTCAATACGATGGATCCTCTTTCATATATAAAACTGTTATCATAAAAATATTATAATAACCTCATCTTTTGTTCTGTGCATCACATCAAATAATATTTCACGTTTTCAATGTTGTCTACCGGTGCAACCACGAAAAAGACATCTCCTGCAAATAATTCAATATGTTCCAACAAGTAGTTTGTGTTAGATTAGCATACATGAACGTTCCATTAAACTTGTCTACTATATATATAAATTTTATATATCCAACTTACAAGTACATCTACAAGTTGTTTAAATAAATTTATTTTACATAATTATTATAATTTTCATAAATATTTTAACATACAACATTCTAATTTCAAAAGTGAATGCTAAGCTCAAACCTATATAAACATTTTTTTCTTAACACATCTCCTTTCAATTTTACTAACATTTATTTTATAGAATAAATAATAATTGGATTTTGTTTCCTTAAGAGTTGTCATTATTTGTTGGTTTTATAATATTGTTTTTGTTATTATGAATAATATCATATAGTTGTTCTTTGCTTAATGGAGTTTGGTCATATATCATAATATCAAATTTCTAATTTCAAACATATTTCTTTTTCAACTATCTTGTAACAAAATTTGCAAAAGTTATATTACTTGTATTATTTTTAGTGACCTAAATTTTAAGAAAAAATAATATTTTATAGGTAAGAGAAAAATATTTTTATTTGTATATAAATATTTTTATTCTAATATAAACATTATTTTTATTAGATTTTAGATGAAAATGGATATATTTTAAGTAACTTTCATAAATAATGCCCCATCACTTCACCTCCAACACTAGTTTTAGGAACATAGGATAATGCAACTTTTGTATTGATATAAGCATCTAATAATCTTCAAGATGTGAGAAAGGTATGTTGTAATTCAATATTATGCACGAATTCAAATCTATGCACCAAAAAATCTTTGGCACTTTGACTACGGACATTGGGCCATTGGCACTACAATGGCACTTGTTTAATAAGTATGTGATGGAGAAAAGAGATGCATTGGCTTATATAATTTTATTTGTATAAAACATGTTTATATAATATAAATCATTACGCCCAAAGGGGTTGGATCCAATGGTGGAAAGCGAGGAGTTTTTCACCGTTGGGCAAGGTTCAATTCTCATGAGGGCTTTACCTGGAGCCATGGGGACACCTTGAGGTAGTGGTCGAATGTGTGGTTGCACCCAGAGATACTAT
>SNQJ01S0071560.1:11596-23881 GCA_010110895.2 Picea sitchensis | reverse complement strand
CCCAAATCAATGAATGTGATTTACTCTTCATAACTTCCTTGTATTTTTGAATGCATCAGTTAACCTGTTTACTTTTTAACATTTACCTAATCATATTAAGAAATTATTGTACCACCATATGATTTCCACGTTTAACTGATTAACCTTTGGAATTACCACATGTGAAATTAACTTTTAGATTTCCTCAACTCTATGTGCGTTTCAGTTGTCTGTGCTGAAACACACATAATACGAGTTGAGTCGAGCTTCAGATTAACCTCCGAAAGACCTCTGAGTATTGCAGTCGACGTTAGATCCCTAGCTCGCACCGAGAATGTCACAGTATGCGCTATAGAAACCGATGTGGTCCTCTTGATTTGAGTCGCTGCCTCTCTCGCATTCCACCCCGCCATTGATTATGTTGGTCACCACTCAATATCCTAGCACTCTGCCCGCGACCGTATCACTGCCCGACGGACTCCATTTTCCAATCATCACAGTGTGGGGGGAGGCTTCGGAGACTGCGTGGTCATCCAAAACCAGACCGCCATCTTAAACGAAATGGTGGGATTGGATGCCACAATGCCCGGGTTGTTTATCAAATCATACCCTAACGCTTTCCCGGCAGCTTCGTAGTTGCTCTTTATGGTCACAAAGTGATACGGGCATTAGACTAAAACTGTATTTGGCTTTTCCTAATGTGTGTGTAGAATTGAAAACGAATTAATAAAACTTAGATGTACAGGATATATCACCTGGTTAGTTGAATGGGTCCTCGTTTGTAGTACATTTCTTCAGGATCAGCATCTTGCTCCTCTTTGAAGCAATAACCCCACGCGTATGGGCCATCTATTTCAGCTGTCCCAGAGGAAGCATCGCCTTTCAGCATTCACCAGCGACTTTGTGGCTGTGCTAGTGTATAGACAAGTTTATATATACCTTATATATTTATTTCAAACGGAGATTTGGTATTTTTGGAGATTCCTACATTTATCCAGAATGAATTTGACATTATGGAAAATAATGTCTCCATCCATTTACCTGTGCATTATACATTGAAATTAAAACGAGAGAAATCCCAATAGCATAAAGAAATCGTCTACTTGCGACACATGCTTGGAAAATATTACATGAAGATCTAAGCATACGATCATGCAACATTTTGAAAGATATAGAAATGGTTTTGAGTCAATCATAAATAAAAGAGGGGCATATGCCTCTCACAAAACTTCCCCCTTTATAGTCCCGGTGGGCTTCAGGCGAGGGATTATAACTTTCACCTTGAAGTCAAGGATAATGTTAATTGCTTATCACTGGGTGCGTTTTGTTGTATTAATTGGTGTGTTTTGGTATGTTTGCATGTTTTTCTACTAAGTTCCTTGCCTATTTTTCCTCTTTGCCAAACTTTTTCCAAATAATATTTATTATTTTAATTATTTTGAAGAAACCAACATTTTTTATATTTTGCAGTTTTAATATTTAAATTTTTTATTGGCTTGGGGAGGGTGATGAAATTTAATTACTCATGTTGTGTTCATTTTTTTTTCTATTTTTCATAAATAAACAAATAATTTAAAAATACAAATTCTAAAAAAATTCAAGAAATAGCCACCTTAATTGCTCTATTTCCAAATTGATAAAAAGAAAGAAGAACATTGTACTGCACTCAATGCAATTGATACCTGGGACACTACACTCTATGCAACTGATGGCAACTTGCATGCACTTAGAGAGAAAATCAATCTAAAAAACAATTTGAGCGGCACGGGAATGACACGACCCTGTACTAAGGACACTCAGAAGAGATTTGAAAGTAGTCGATGAATGCAAGAGTGTATATTGAATCCATCAACAAGAACCCCTTCCTTACAGCTAGAAGGGCGTCGAGAGGGAAAACGGGGATACCCTAGTAGTTCCCTTCTGGAAACGGTCCTACCATCCATACTGCCTTTCTTTCCGGAACCATTTGTCCCCTATCCTCCTCATGAAATGGAGAAGTCTCTATGACCCCAGTTTCGTCCTTGTTTCGTTACTGCGACAACATTAAAAGTAAAGCAGAAGCAATATTTATTTTAAATTTGGTATTCAATTGACATATATATTCAAGAGACAAGCAGAAAAAAAACATAAACAAAGGTGGAAGAAAAGGTCAAGCATTCTGCTATAGCTATTGCTAACTATTTGAAGGAATCGCCAATGCATTTGAAAATAAAGATATTGAGTGGGGTGCATGTCGACTGTAAATGTTATTAGATATCACTGTGTATGTCAAAAAAAAGTACCTTGTATTATTTTTTTAATTGAATTCTTGCTAATACTTTTATTTTTTTCATAATTCTTGCAAATACTTCTTTTCGTTCCATAAAAATAGAGATAGAGGGCATCCATCGTATTTAAAATTTAAATTCAAAGCTGGCCAGGCCTTGCTGCGTTCTTTTCATCCAGAATTGAAAGTCAATTATCAATCACTGTAGTGTAGTGCAATTGGAGCGCAAAAAGAAAAAATAATAGTCATGTTGGGTGCTTCTTTATACTTTATATAAGATGCATCTTGGGTCATTTCCTCTTATCGATCCACACATGATTTATAGTGATTACCCCTATTAAAATGAACTAAAATTGATATTGAGAAAAGAACCATGACGTTGGAGGACATGCAACATTGATAACTTATTATATACATTTTAGTGGGCCTAATGCTTAATAACATGTGTTTCTTCCTTGAAGATTACAAGTTCAAATCCAGTATCCCACAAATAAATGGGTCTTATACACTGTGACTTAACATACCCCTCACCTTAAAAATAGATTATTATTATTATAAAAAAGATAGAAATTATGCTTATAATTAAAAATATAATATAATAATAATGATTTTTTTAAATTACTTACATAAAATTAAACTAAATTTCATTTTTTAAAATTAGACTTAATTATTGAACTCATTTTTAACTTTTAAATGAACACAATTTTTTTTTAATATAATGTTTTCTTATTTAAAAGACCAAGAAAACAAAAAAATATGATAATTATGGTAATTATGTTAGAGATATTTGTGGATCATAATTGTGTATGAAGTTTATGATGAGAATGCTAGAATATATATTGTCAACATAATACATCCATGAAAATGCCAACATGTACTTATTGAGTGAGTGGGTGTTTGTGTTGGAAATAGTAATTACAAGTCGTGAGCTTCAAGATTACACTGTCATGGAAAACAAAGTTGTAAAGTCTTTTAGACACATCAAGGAAGAGTGTTAGAAGGATCTTGTTTATTGAGTCAATCTTTATCTTTCTCGATCTTTGTTAAGTAGATAGAAGTCAGTTCCAAATCTATTGTTGTATTAATTGTTTGAGTCATCTTTACTTCTACAAGAAGTCCTAGTCGACTTTTCTATATATGTCTAAGTCTATAAGTAGTTGGTAAACACATAACAAAGAGAATAGAGTTGATAGTTAGTAGAAACAACTAAAGGTAGTCGAATAACTCTGAGAGCACAAGATCTTTGCATGTTTTGTAAGTTGCAAAAATAGATTGCAGAAGTCATTGGAGCCAAAGCTCAACACAATATTGTATTCTGTATTAGCACGCAACACTTAAGTTTATTATATATAAAGTATTTTGTGTGTTATCAAATTCATGTGTATTTATGAGCTTCTATTTTGTTTATGAGTTTATGTGTTAAAGATTAACACAATATCAAGAAATTGTTTCATTGAGTGTTTTATCACATTGAATAGTAAATCGTGCACTCTGTGCTAAGTCCTGAGAATTCATTCAAAGAAATTTTTGTGGCGTGTAGTATTTGAAACTTCGCTACTCATAATCTATCTTCATGCTATAGATCCAATATCTGGTATCAGATCAGGTTGATCAGAGTGTGTTGATCAGAACAAGTTTAAGAGAAACAACTTTGTTGAAAGGTGAAATATGGCTTCTACATCAAATCTGCAACCTCCCACTTTTACAGGAAATAATTATGAGTTATGGTCCTTGACCATGAAGGAGTTATTTTGGGTTCAAGATGTATGTGATATAGTCGAGAATGGATATGTGGAAATAGCATATTAGGAAACACACAATGCCCTCACACAAGCTGAGAAGAATGCCTTGAAAGATCAAAGGAAGAATGATGGAAAGAAGATGGTTTACATACATCAAGCCATGCATGAGAGGAAACTCCCAAGAGTTGCATCATAAAATCAATCCAAGGAGGCATGGGACATATTACAAACTTATTACCAAGGTATAGACAAAGTCAAGACTTCAAAACTACAAATTCTTAGAATAGATTTTGAAACTTTGTCAATGAATGATACAGATTTAGTAGATTCATTTTACACCCATGCTATTATCCTAATAAATCATATTAGTCTCATGGAGAAACCATAGAGGATAGAAAGGTTGTTGAGAAGGTACTTAGGAGTCTTCCTCCTAAATTTGATACCCTTGTGAATTTAGAAGAGAACAAAGATCTGAGTCAGTTTAGTCTAGATGAACTACAACCTTCTCTCATTAATCATGAACACGTATTGAATAGTTCAAGCATGTCATTAGAGAACGGATTTTTTGCGCAGTCATCTATAATTCATGGAAGAGGAAGGGGGAGACTTGACTCTAGAGGCAAAGGAAGAATTTTTGTTAGAGGTTGATGCAACAACAGTCCTAGAAATACTCATGGAAGAGGAAAAATTCAAAATAACAGTCAACCAAGTGTTCATAGAACTGAAAAATCAAAGATTCAGTGCCATTACTATAAAAAGTATGGACATTATGCATATGAGTGGAGAAAGAGATAGTATAATTAGAACAAGCAAGGAAAAGAAAAGACACACAGTGCAAATAATCCCTTCAGCCATATGTTTATGGTGCGCATTGAAACAATTCCTATAGTCTCACTAGTTGAATGCAATGTTGCTTAACAAATTTAATGTGACATATGGTATCTAGATTCAGGCTACAATAATCACATGACTGCAATAATCACATGATATGAAACTTGGAGTTGTTTTCTAGTTTGGACAAGTTAATCCAAACTAAAGTTACACTCAGGACAGATATCCAAGTCACTATCTTAGGCAAAGGAAGTATAAACATTTTAACTAAGCAAGGAGAGCAAAACGTTATGCTTGATGTTTATTACATTTCTGGATTTAAGCATAATTTGATGAGCATAGGACAATTGTTATAGAAAGGATACATAATCTACATGGAAGATAATTGTTATGTGATTATGGACGTATGTCCAAGTAATCAACTTATTTCAAGAATTCATATGACAAGCAACATAATGTTTCCGTTGACATTGAAGTCAGCCAAGAAGGAAAATACAACTCAAGTTATTCATAAATAAAAATATACACAGACATTACATTTACAATAAAATGTAAATAAAAAAGTCGGTGCAGTTCCAATGAAGAAAATAGTGTGCACAATATCAAGAAAGGACACAATGACGCATAGATGCAAGAAACATTTCAATCTGAAGTGCAGGATGATTCCTGGCTATGGAATTTCAGATTTGGACATTTAAACTTTTGAGATCTGAAGCTATTACATGCATAGGATATGGTGAAAGGTTTACCATTGATTGAAAAACTAGAAAGAATATGTGAAGGTTGTATATTTGGCAAGCAACATAGAGAATCATTTTGAGTGGGCAAGTCTTAAAGAGAAAAATCTCCATTGGAAACTGTACATTTAGACATTTTTGGAGCAATGCAAACACCATCTATAGGAGGTATTACTTATTTTCTAACATTTATTGATGATTTCTCAAGAAAGACATTCATTTATTTCTTAAAACATAAATTTGATGCATTGGGTTATTTTTAGCAGTTCAAACCACTTGTGGAGAAGAAAAGTGGTTATTACATCAAGATTCTAAGAAGTGATAGAGGAGGATAATATATCTCAAGAGAAATTTAGAACTTTTGTAAATTTCATGGAATCAACAAGAAATTTACTACGTGGTATACACCATAGCAGGATGGTGTCACAGAAAGAAAGAACAAAACCATCATGGAAATGGCACACAGTATGTTGGCAGCCAAACATTTTTCAAACTAGTATTGGGATGAGGTAGTAGAAACTGCAGTATACATTATGAGTAGATGTCCAACAAAAAGTGTGAAGAACAAAGTTCCTCAAGAAGCATCGACATGTATGAAGCTTAATGTGGCGCACTTAAAAAAAAATTGTTTGTCGCATACACACATGTTCTATATGAGCTGAGAAAGAAGTTGGACAACAAAGGACATAAATGTATATTTGTTGGGTATTCTGAAGATACAAAATCATAGAAGTTGTATGATCCTAGTGCAAGGAAATTCATAATCAACAGTGATGTTCAGTTCGTGGAGAATGAAGCATTGGATGGGAGTGTAAAAAATACACTCAGAATTGTTGATGTTATTGAGCATGTTGATACAGAAGAAGAGATGGTTCAAACACCATGTACAAGTCAATGTGCAGTCCCTTCTACACCTACAACTGCGAAACAAAGCACAACACAAACTAATCCAGTGAGAAAAACATGTGCGCAGTCTACAATTAAAGTGTAACAAACACCAGCAAGCAGTCCAAGTAGTTCTACATATCCAGATCCAACATTAGCAACTATGTTACCAAGAAAGACAAGAAGTTTGTGCGACATCTATAATGAGGACACAACAAATTCATTTGTATTTTTTGATCTCTTTGGAGGTGAAAATAACAAGTCACGGATATTTTCACAAGGTCTTTAGCAAGAGATGCATTTTAGCATCTACGTAGTAGTATGGGAGTCTGCGTAGTGATAGATTAATGACAGTATATGTCAATTCAAATTTTTGATGTAAAATTTTTTTGTTTTGTAAACTCATTTACTTATAATTAAGCGGGAGTGTTGGAAATAGTAATTACAACTCATGAGATTCAAGCTTACATGGACTCTTTTCATGGAAAACAGAGTCGTCAAGTTTCTCAAACACATCAAGGAAGAGTGTTAATAGGAGCTTATCTATTGAGCCAACTTTATCTTTCTCGAGCTATGTTAAGTAGATAGAAGTCAGTCGAAATTTATTGTTGTATTAATTGCTTGAGTCAGTTTTACTTCTACATGAAGTCTTAGTCTTATCTATATATGTCTGAGTTTGTAGTTATTCAATAGACATATAACAAAGAGAATAGAGTCAATAGTTAGTAGCATCACCTAAATTTAGTTGAAAAAGTCTGAGAACACAAGTTTTGTGTGTGTTTTGTAATTTATAAAAATAGTTTGCAGAAGTCATTGGAGCAGAAGGTCAACACAATATTGTATTTTGTATTAGTGCGTAGTGCAGAAGTTTATTATATATCAAGTATTTTGTGTGTTATCAAATTCATGTGTATTTATGAGATTTTGTTGTGTTTATGAATTTATGTGTTAAAGATTATCACAATGTCAAGAAATCATTTCATTGAGTGTTTTATCATAGTGCACAGTAAATCGTGTAGTTTGCATAGTAAGTCGTGAGAGTTCAGTCAAAGAAATTTTTGTGGCGCGCAGTATTTGCAATTGTGCTACTCAAAATCGGCATGTTGTAGATCCGATAGTTTGTAGAGGTAAGAGTTGATAACGAGCATTCCCAGCAGGCGTGTGTGGGTGTTTGTGTAGAGTTATCAAAGAGTTCATAACAATCATTTGTAGTGGCCTTTGAGTGGGCTCGGGGTGTCCTTAAGAAATAATTAAGTCAAGTAGGGTTGTGGCTAAAGAAATAATTGTTTCACACATTGAAATTCATAAGGGTGAATTTGAAATGAACTAATGAAAATAACAATAAAAAGAGAATAATTGGGTCTTGTGAAGCCATAATATTTTTTTAATAATCAATGTTTAACTATTAAATTATTTTAATCATTCTTTTAAGTGTTATTTTAAATATTTTCAAACAAAGTGATGGCAATTCAACATTCTTTGATTCTTTGTTTTTAACATAGTGATGATTCGCATATAATACAATTAATTTAATATACAATATAAAACATTTTATGTATTTCAATACAATGTTTATGTTATGTGAGAGATTCATATTCAAATTGAGGAAATAGAAAACCTCTATTTAATATTTTCTATGTTATTTTATTTTACATTGCAATAAAAATACCAAAATGTTGAAGTCTATGTTAATCAGAAAATACTTTAATAATAAAGGGGCTATGTACTCTTACACTAAAACAATTATTTTCAAAATATGAACAAATAAATTTATTTGTAAAATACTACAATCATAATTCTTTTACATATTTAAAGTTCCAATTCCAAATGTTTTACATATTTAAAGTTATTTTGAACAAATAAATTTATTTGTAAAATACTACAATCATAATTGTTTTACATATTTAGAGTTCCAATTCCAAACGGATGCAACATTAGTTCCGAAGGAGATGGTATTTCATTTATTTTAAATAAATGGCCTTCATCGACCACACAATACTCACCACTCACTTAGATTTATTGGAATGTATTCTCTCAAGAAATTGATTGCTCAAAACACAAGAAAATTATCCTTGGAACTGTGATTTCTCAGAACACACTCATAACACACAAGTTCAAATGACAAGTAGATGGAACATTAATTCCCAAAGAGTCAATATTTCATTTTTCATTTTATTTTAAATTAAGTGGCCTTCATCCACCACACAATACTTACTTAGAATTATGAGAAACAAACACAGGTGAGGCTATGCTCACATTCTATATTATTGAATGAGGATTGATTACATCATTATATAGGAAACTACTCTACTTAGTCGGTTACATCAAATCACAGAAAACTAGAATCTACATTAAGTGAAGTAGAGTTCAACTACGCTACTCACTCTTGACTAATAGATTTCTTCTACGTAACTATCTCTTACAACTCACTCTTGCTCCGAGGAAATAAACACATGTGTATCTCGTGCAATCATCAATAAATAACAGAAAGTAAAATGCACCTCCTAAAAACCTAGTGTGCATAGGCCCACAAATATCAGTATGCACAAGATCTAACACATCTCTCTTTTTCCTATCAGGATTAGAGGGGAATTCATCTATGTGCATATTTCCTAATGCATATCCATCACAAGCAACATTCTCATTCTTTAACATGGGAATTCCTTCAACCATATTATTTTTATGTAATAACAATAAATCAGGATGATTGATGTGGCCATACCTTTCATGCCAAAGAATATTTTTTGGCATAGTTGCATAAGTCAGTGCGTGATGTGCTTTGTTGGTAACATCAAGTTTGTATAGGCCTCCTACTCTGACTCCCGTTGCAACAGTTTTGAATTGGTCCAGCAGGTCCTTCATTATGCAATAATTCTTGAAGAATTCAACCTTCAAGTTTTGATCTGTGATGGTGGAAATAGAGATCAAATTTTTCTTTATCCCTGGTATATAAAAAACATTATGAATGTGACAAATAGTACCATTCGTTAATGTTACATGAATGTCTTTGTATCCCTTGATCTGATGAGCGTGGTCATCTCCAATATATATGCTGGCACCATTCTGTGTTTCTTTAAAATTAGCATAGCAGTCCTTGTTACAAGTCATATATAATGGTGCTTCAGAATCCACAAACCAAGCATCAATACCATTTGTTTCAGCAGATAAAGCAGTGTTAGACACAAATAGCGTAAGATCCCGTGAATCAAAATTCGGGGGTTCATCAATATCATCACTATCAATAAACAATCTAAGATCATGATTTGAATATTTTTCTGCATAATGACCTGAATGTGTTCTAGGTTTATTCCTAGCCTCATCACTCTTCTTCTTATGACAGTCTTTAACAATATGTCCAAGTCAACCAAAATAAAAACAACTCTTTGACTCATTCTTGTTAGATTGCATACCTTGATTCGACCTTGGAGATTGTCTTATCTGCGACGATTTGTCTCGCTGACATGAACTACCTGCTCTGCCTCTTTCTCCTGATCTCGCTCTCGTAGATCTCTTATTTGACCACAGTGCCAAATATTTATTCTGAGGCTTCAAATTCTCGCGCCTCTCTTCCTCTTGTAGAAAAATACATGTTATTTCTTTAAAAGCAGGAGGTTTCTCCCTTGCCGCGAGACGTGTTATGAACGTTTGATAATCTTCTAGCATACCATTTAAGGTAATAGTGACCAGATCAATGTTGGAAACTATTTCCCCTATATTTCCTATCTTGTCTTTCACCTCTTTAATGCGACCTAAAAATGAACTAACAAATTCATTTCCATCCATTTTAATGCCTAGCAATTTAGTTTTCAGCCAAAAAATAAATAAAAAATAAAAATAAAAAAAGTGATTTGTGTTGCTAGTTTCATACAATGCTTTAAGCGTTGTCGAGGTTTCAGCAAAAGTGTTAGCTTCTCTAAAATGTGAAATTGTATTATCTTTAACAGGCATGCGCAACAATACATTTTCCTTGTTTTTGTGTTTATCCCAATCTTGCATCTGTGTTGTTGTCGCACCGACAGCCACATCAGGTTTCGCTTCAGTTTCCTTCACAATGGTCCAGACACCATAACCTTCCATGAGGGTCTGCATCTTGAATTTCTAGTTAATGAAATTTGAGCCATCTAACTTGTTGGCTTCGTTGAGGTAGGTCTCCGCAGAGGATTCACCATCTCTGCTAATAGATCCTTGTATCACCAAACACACTTCAATCATAAAGGCGGTGAATCACCAAGAATACACAAATAACCTGAGCGCACTCTTCTTCTCTGGGTGCTTGTGTTAGATTTCTCAATGCCCAAACTTTTGTTTTTATAAACAAATGTCCACACAAAAAAAAATTTACAAATGATATCCACTTTAATAAACTTTAATATCCACTTTATAAAGTTTATAAAAATTATCCACTTTATAAAATTTATTCCTCACAAAATATTCACTTAATAAAAAGTTTATACTTCACATCCACTTTAATTCATCATAGGCCATCCTGTAATAACTCCTTCACGATTTATACAGTGAAAAAATTTAACTCACCAAATTAAATTGTGGCACCAATATAACCTCACACCTCGTGCTCAAAGCTCATGCAGTAAAAAAATGAAAGCTTAAAACTCATGATTTGGGGCGGCTGTCTCTCAAGACCCACGTGTTTCCGCACCTCACGCTATTATTAGAGTGTGAGTCCGCACCTCACTATGCACTTGGTGTGCCAAAATATTTAAGGATTTACAAAGTGCGCAAATTTTAGGTTTTCAAACGTGTGTAAAGTTTGAGTAGTAGAAATTGACGCACTTCTCTTCTGCGGCTCCTCATTTCCACGGCTCTGATACCAACTTAGAATTATGAGAAACAAACACAGGTGAGGCTACACTCACATTCTATATTATTGAATGAGGACTATTACATCATTATACAGGAAACTACTATACTTAATCCGTTACATCAAACCACAAAAAACTAGAATCTACATTAAGTGAAGTAGAGTTCAACTATGCTACTCACTCTTGACTAATAGATTTCTTCTAGATAACTATCTCTTGCAACTGACTCTTGCTCCATTATTTCGAAGTTACTTACCAGTCGTACCACACAAGTAGATGGAACATTAATTCCCAAAGAGTTGATCCTTCATTTTTCATTTTATTTTAAATTAAGTGGCTTCATCCAACACACAATACTTACTAGTTGTACCACACAATACTCACCACTCGTTCACGTTTGTTAGTGTATAGTTAATAAATTTATAGGGAGTGGGCTAATTCGGGAGCAATCTTCTCTTTCGAGTTACTTTTCCGGCATGTTTTTGGTGATGTAGTTTTAAATTTGGGTCGATCTAGAAATCTAATTGATTTTCTAAGCATCTGGGTTGGTTTAAAATGGGAAAAACCCCTGGGATAAAGTTCTGAAATGCAAGGAACTTTGATCCATGCCAAACTCAAGCTACCCCTGAAAATCTTACTGTATTCACACCCATTATTTTGCCTGAAAAAAGGGAAGATTGCTCCCTAATTAGCTTAATCAAATTATATGACTGTATTAGAGCAATAAACTGCATGAGGTTGGACCGTATTAGGGCAATGAATCGCTGAAGGTTGGACTATATTATGTCCATATATCACTGGGGTTTATTAATCCCAGTTCACAGAATTTGGCTACTGCATATGTCAACTTGGAGTTTATCAATCTCAATTCACAGAATTTGGTTGGCTACTGCATAAATTTAAACATTATCTCCATATATCAGTGGGGTTTAAGGTTGGACTATATTATGTCCATATATCACTGGGGTTTATTAATCCCAGTTCACAGAATTTGGCTACTGCATATGTCAACTGGAGTTTATCAA
>SNQJ01S0071559.1:56315-74421 GCA_010110895.2 Picea sitchensis | reverse complement strand
AAACCTAAAGGCAGAGTGCGAACTCTACCAATTCTCATAGGCTGCAATGAAGTACAGTGCGAGAATGTCTGAACATAATCAAAATTTTGGAAAATGAAGCAAAATTTGAAAAGACCTCTGGACCTAGAGGGTCTATCAGGATATCCTGAAGACTCAGAGACTGATAGGACAGGAGAAAAGTGAAACCAAATGAAATGGCCACAGAAAAACACCAAAAGCCACAAAAAAATGGGATTGTTCCCCAGTATGGTCGCCAATTTTGTTATAGGACTAATCGGTAGGTGCGGACACTAACTGATCTCCCTAGATCCACCTGGATCTAGAACAAAACAGGACAGGACATGACTCTTTCCCTAAGTTTTGACTATTGAATTAACTAGGATGAAGGAACGAATAACATACCTTATTATCGCTTCCTAGGGTCTTTGTTTCTCCTGCTTCACTCCAGCGCTCTCGTGAAGTCCAAACCAAGACAACACAAACCAACCAAAGTGAAGATAGCACAATATATTCAACAGTTAACCTATGTGTATGATCAAGGAATTACACAATAAAGTGGAAATAGCTTTATGGGAAAGGGACATGCCACTGTATCATATTAATGGAAAGTAAAGCTTACAACCTGATCCTTGATGTCGCAAACTTCCTTTCGATGGCTCTTAGATCTGACACACACACTTGTTTAATCCTTGCATGAAGAATATCAAATCCTCTTGATAGACTTGTTGGAGTCTCCAAGCTATTGTTCAATGCTAGGTCCTTCACACAATTCTTTCACCAATTCTCCAATGAATCTTACTTAACCTTTTCCATGAGAATTCCCTCAATATATAGGAGAGAATGAATTAGTTACTTGGATAAGAATGATGCCACAATATCTGGGAATCCAGTACAAGGATAACCATTCGAATGCCAACCCATCCTTCTATAATATTCCCTTCTAGAAACATCGAGAATTCACCTTTTTCCATGCTTTAGGACGAGTTCGCACCCTGGCAGTTCAACACAGTGTGAGAAGTTCACACCCTGGCTTAAGGAAGCTTGCGAGAATTATGCATTCCCGCAGGCAAATATACTAGCAGCCTGCGAATAGTCTTCAAAAAATGATTTTTATGGAAGAGATGAAAGTAACTTTTTCTCAAGAGAAATTTCTTATGAAGAGCCTGAGTACACCATCATCAATACATCATCATGACGACCAAAATAATGGGTAACACCTGGTTCATGGATATAGCGACAAAAAATAGTCTTTGCTTTCATGGAAAGTGCGACGGATATGTGTGGCAATAGCAACGAAAAATTGTGGCAATTTTGGTCATATGTAATAATGATGGTTCCAACCATCCATAGTTGTGTAACCTTATTCCTAATAGATCTAGAGCACACTATTCATTTTACACTAAAGAGGTGTAGATCAACATACCTTTAACCTGAAGGGTGTTCTTGTATGTCCTAGTTGATGTGGATCTGAAGTTCTAGCTCCATCTCTTATCACATGCTTCTTGCACAAAAGAAAGAAACGCATCTTATTTCTTCTAGTGTTAGGAATAATCAATATGCCTCAAATATACCCTAATCTATTACTCATAAGATCAGATCCAATTCATTCATGAATATAACATAAATAATCTGAAGGAAAACCAATGATCTATTGATAAAATAGAGAAATTACATCAGGCATACCTTAGTGATGATGCTTCCTCCTTTGACTCCTTACTCCTTACTCCTCCCTTAGCTTCTTGGTCAGTCTAGTCTCTCTCACTTCTGGATGTGATGGATGGAACAAGCACCTGTACAATTGAACAACATAACAATAATTATGAATTCTCCTCCTCTTGCCCAAGACTTGCCTTTGTTATATAGCACTTTGGAGGAGGCTTAAGAGAGCTTATAGATATTCTAGAGACCACTAGAGACTCGAATGATGTGATTTCCTAGGCCCTTTACATGAAGATACAACTCATCCCTCTCTTATCTCTTTGTAACTTTGTGAATCTAGAAGTTTTACAAATCCTCACTTGTTGAGATACTAGTGACCTGTGAGGATCCTTGCTTGTTGAGCTACTAGTGACTTGTGAGGATCCTCACTTGTTGTCTACTATGTATCTAGAGAGGATCTCCAAAAGGGATGAAATCCTGGGAAAAAAGTGTATTTTGTATTACATCTTCTTATGGATTCCTCTCTAGCCTATAGGGTGGAAATTAAGGCTATAACAGTTTCCCCCTAACATGTGAGGTCAAGAAAGGAATGGATGGTCGAAATACATTATAAATTTCTATGTGAGGAAGCATGAGGAGAGAGAAAAGGAGTTTCGAAAGTCAAATAATTCCTACAATAAAACACCAAGGATGAAATATAAATATACCATCCTCTAGGTAGACATACTCAAACTTTGAATGAGCATGGTCACCAAAAAATCTAGGTAGACATACTCAAACTCGAATGAGCATGGTCACCAAAAATGCACTATGGATCCATGAGATGAAATGTTAGAACATGTCCACGAAAGAATACATATGAATCCATATCATCAATAAGACCCTAGCCATCAGATACAATGTGGACCTATGTCATAACTCAAGCATAGCCACAAATAAATACAATGTGGATCTATGACATAGCATATAGATATCTGTGAATTCAATGAGCACCGAGAGAAGTGCCCCCAGAGTCTTCAAAGTACTCATATACAAGTGACATACTCCATCGCAACTTGGGAGGGGATGTCGTAAAAGAAGGATATGGCCCCAACCCAAGTTCCTCATCCCAAACCCTGATGGTACAAATCTACAGCATGTGAATAGATGAGTTGATGTCGAGCATGGTAGAAATCGTCTGATTATCAGTGATTGATGTATATCATTCACAGATGTGAGGGGACCCATCAATGATGAATATGGACTCCAAAGTACCTAGTACAATCTAACAAGTGTGAATATATGAGCTGGTGTCTAACACTTGTAGAATAAATCAATCAGAGGTCAATGATGTAAACCCATTGTCGATCGCGTGGGGGCCTACCACTAAGGACTGCAAGCTCCAAGGTACTAGCTAGTTTTTAGATCCCTCTCCTAGATAATGTTTTGAAGTCAACATGAAGAGATCTGTAAAAGGAGGGCCTTGATGTATCCCCCATCAGTCTACATGAAACATGAATCGAGAGATGATGTGAAGAGATAGTATCACAAAGTACAACACAGGGATGGCCGCCTCAGAAAGTCAACAAAACAGAAGATGGTCGACTCCGGCTTAAAATTCCCTTGAACATATAGCATGACACAATGGTGACTTGGTAGCAAGACACAAGAGTTGGATGGATATAGTGCAACAACGTAGGAGGTATTGAAGCACTCTCCATGATGACTGAAAGATTAACCAGCCAGAGGAGTATCTCTTACTCATATTACTGGGACGACTCCTAGGAAAGATAAAACCCAATGGTATGATGAGGAATCAAACATGTGTTATGTTCAAGGGTGACTTGATTGATGTTTCCATTTTGAGAATAGACCAATGGTGAAAAAACCCCACTCTTTTTTTTATTTTTTTGTATTTTTTGTCTCCTTCATGGTTTAACAAGCACGAAAGAATGACACAAGTATGCTCGGTCTCCTTCATGGTTTAATGAGCATTAAATAATGGTGCAAGTAAGCTCGATACCTTTTTCATGTCCTTTTATGAGTCTAAAAAAGAGATAAAAGTATACTTGGTGGGAGAGAATGAGTGGCTTAATAGCATGCTCTTTTGTCCCAAGCACATGGAACCAACCTAAGCAAGATGAATGTAAATGCTACAGGAAAGTGAGATCCACTCCTATAAATTGTTCTCTCTTTGTAGTTGGATGCAAAATGGAGTCCAAATAATGCAAGAAGAATATGGTCAAGGCTACTACATAACGGTAAGCGGGATGTAGGCAAACAATAGTGCAGCGGTAGGAAGCATGACGCGAGCAGGAAATGCAAAGGCGACCATTAAGTGACAATAACAATTTTTTAGGAACCCCTATGGGATATGGACAGAATATAGATGAAGAGAGAAGAATAAGGCTCAATCATCAATTCATGGCGGGGATAAAGGAGGGATCTAAATCCTAAAGTAATATGCAGCATGGGCACTGAATGGAAATCTGGGTGATAATTATGGTACCCATGGAGGGTAGGCACTACCGAACTAGTTACGACGTCCAAAAGGAGTGGCTAATGTTGCAAACAGTTGGGATCGAACCTAAGGTATAGTGCTGGAAAAATAGATGGTTAATAATGCAAGGTGGGAAATGCAGGGAAGAACCTATCTGTATATGCCAGTTTGGAAAACGTACCTCAAGTTCAGTGGATGTCTCCATCTTGTTAAAGGAAAGTCCCTGTAATCCTGTCAACACATGTAAACTAGATTCCAAGGTCAAAACGCATAGTGAAATATAAAAAAAGAAAATATTTTTGGATTTTTTGGATATGATATATGAAAAACAAAAACACTCACACCACACACCTATGTACAAGGAACTACGCATCCTGATGATTTACACAAAGTAGAGCCCATTGGTAGGTTCAGGACAAGGGTATTGTTCATGATCAATGAACTCATGAGCCATTGTTGGCTTCATATGGCACACCATGTCGAGGCCATGCCACATAGGAATGAATCTCGGCAGCCGAAGATACTCATCACGAGTGGTTTTGTGAGCTACAAAATCTCCTTGATGGGATCCATCAAGACATAAAGGAAGTATGAAACGTAAATATTCAATTGAAGGGGAAGTAGAGAATTTGGTGGCAAGTTATGGAAAAGATAATCGAGGCGGAAAAGGGTTGAGATTAGGAGGTTTACTAGATGCTTCAGTGAATTCCCCTGGTCCCATATCGAGACTCATCATGCTAATTCTCATCAATTCTGAATCAGGAGAAGATGATGGATGTGTCATCTCATCCTTTGGATATTCTATAGAAGCCATGACTTCCAAGATGGCCTCTTTTGAATTCAACTCAGTATATAGGAAATCATGTGAATGCAAAGATTAAACAACCCATATGGGTGGGAGTATGTTGATCTCGCTCCATATGAGGATGGATTTTCTAACTAGTATCAGTGGATGTTGATGGGATTGTCAAATAAACAATCTCGACAGCAGTGAGTGACATGGAGGAGGCTCCATATGATTCAACATCCTGGAGATGAGGTACCACCCAAGGATCAATAGACATGAGGGATCCACTGGTAAATGATAAAATCATGTTGATAGGAGTGATGTTTGCAATGGGAGACGATGGGGGAATGGGAAAATTTTCCATCAATGAAGGATATTTGAACATCCCCACACTGAAGTTCATACAAGACTGTGTGGTATCACTGACAAAGGGTACATTAGACCCTATATTGGATCCAAGGATTGGGGTAAATGTGTGTTGATCAATCGTAATGATTTTCCCTTGACGAGGGAAGCATAGGACCCTGAAGATTGACAAGAAAATTGCAGTCATATCGTAGAACCAAGTACGCCCAAGTAACAAATTGTACTAAAGAGGTGAGTCGACAACCTCCACATCAACAGACACAATGTTACCACCTAACTCAATGGGTAAGGTGATGATTATTCCATTTGGTTGGAACATGTGTCCGTCGAATGCTTTTAATAGTGTCACATACGTATTGATCTTAGGAGAGCGAGTGGACTTCCAACAAGACATACACATTATACAATTCAAGGCTCCTTCATCCGCCACTATCTGGTAGATGTTTTTTCCAAATGATCGCATGATGATCTGGAAGGCGACCTAATGGGAGAACCTATAAGTAACCTGGGAAGAATCAAAGTTCATCAAACTTGACTCTAAGGGATCAACCCCACCCATGGAAGACAACAAGACTTCCCACTACACTCGGCATCTTTGGAGGACTTCAAGCGCAGACATGGCACATAGTTCCTTGGCCAATTCTTCCACAATATTGTAGTTATGGGTGGCCCACGTGTTTGGATTATGCGTCATGTGTCAAAGAACACCCATTGGGGGCCGAAGCAGTACGTCAAAATATGGATTATAAATATGAAGAGGGCCACCAAGATGGGAAGAAAATGCTGCTTCTAGAGCAACACGAGAAGGCTTGGGAATGTCATAATTCTTGGCTCACATTTGCAAATTCACTATTTGGTCGCACATGGAAATGGAAACATTCGAGGAAGATCCCTCATGGTGAGGGGTACCTGCCATGCCCCCTTGAAGAGGGGCAGGATTTGTGGAAACCATGTTTTGAGGTCGAGGGGGGAGGGGATGGGTTAAGACAATAGGTTGTTGGGGGGGGCATTGTTGTGAAAAAAATCTATGGAGCTCATCCTTCCAAGGACACTGGTGAGTAGGATGGTTGTCCCCACAAATTGTGTAAGGAAAATGAATCTTCCTTATATCCTTAGTGCCTCCCTCCTGGGTGTTTTGGTTGGAGGTGGTCCCTTTCTCAGTATTAGAATTTTTCTTTTTCTTTTTGTTCTTCTTCCCTCTAGGTTATTGAGGATTCTTCGGTTGCATGTATTGCATCGAATTGACCTCAGAGGTTTGAGTAGGGAATGCAAAAATTTGATCAATAGTTCTAGAAGCTTACTTAATAGACATCCAACCCATTTGATCATATAACTGGTTTACAGAGGTATGGGAAACAAAAACAATCACGCCATCAGCATGGAGTCCTGGGTTTGGCTTCCTTGGATCTGTAGATGGCCTAGGAGAATTTGGGGAAATGTCATTAAGTGTGCCCAACTGAGAATAAATCAAATCTAAGTGTTGGGCATGCAAAATGGCCTACTCCTTGGTAGTCACCTCAGCCATAGCTACATCTCTGGATATGGATGGTAGGAGGGACTTGGTGAACCACTCCATAAGTATTTTTTCCATAATCTGAGACTTAATCATCCTAGGTTTCTATTGCCACTCATGTATATGATCATAAATGTGAGTGGAATTATCTTGACACAATGAACTCAAGAGCTTTGTTCCTATCTCATACTGAATGGGCAATTGGTAATGTGTTAAGAACGCCATTTCCAAGTCGTTGAAGATTTTAAAGGAACCCCCTTTTAATTCAATCTACCATTTGGAGGCAGCTCTAGTCAGGGAGCTCTGGAAAAGACGTAGCCTCACACTATCATCCATCAACGAGTTGGATGAACACCATAAGTGGTATGTCATGATGTGTGTGAAGAGGTCCTCTCTTGAATTACCGTCGAATTTTGGGATATTAGATGGAAACTTGGAAGGCATTTTCGACCATGATGGGTCATGGGAAACATGGTAATTTGTTAACCATGAAAAATTCGTTAAATCTAACATTGTGAGGGAAGGAAATGGTGCAAAGGAATACTAGGAGGAGGTGAAGTCTCTATTATCCCAGATGGACCTTATGGTCCCCCTATATTGGTACTACTAGAGGGTTGAGGAGCTTCTAAAGAATGAGTCCCCCCAGGAACGGTGGTACTCCCAAGAGCATGATTACTCTCGGATCCAAACATGCCCCCAGGGGTAAATGTAGACCCTCCAGGAAAAATATTCCCAAATTTAGTCCTAGGGAAGAAACCCCCAGGACCCGATGTGTTAACAAAGGGAAAATATCCCCAAGGTGAAAAAATTCCCCCAAGGGATGTGCCCCAAGGGAAGGTTTTGATTACCCAAGGAAAGTTAAAACATCCTAATGGATTGTTTCCCCTAGCATGATTAGGTAAAACCCCAAAACCACTAGGAATGTCCCATCTGAAAGGTGAACTAGCACCTGAAGATACCATGTCACTCATAGGAATGGTGGAGGTGGAAGAAATTCCACCCCCCATGCTGAAACCAAGGCTTGAACCCCCACCAGAAGAAGATCCAAAGGTGGTTATCGAGATAGATGGGATGGGCGTAGAAATGCTAGGTAAATGAACTAATAGAAATGATGTCATAGTTGGTGTCCCCCAGATCGAGGGACCTGTAGAAAATGGTATGGACGGTGTAGGTCAAATGGACCTAAGGGATGGTAACATGGAAATCACTAGTGTTGGTCCTAAAGTCTTCACCTGACTGCTAAAGGGCAGAGCTAGGCCACCTCAAGTTTAGAATGGTTGGTTTTTAATTTTGTTGGTTAGTTAGAGGGTTGGTTTTACTAAGACGAGAGCGTGGTTGGGTTGGATAAATGATATGGATGAGGGTCCTCCTTGGCTGGTGGCACACTAATGACAGACAAGTGAAATAATAGAGCTAAAAACAAAGGGAAATAGCAAACCACTCAATGAATAATCTGTTGCAAGAAGTTTAATACTTAAAATATCATTTCAAGACATTAAACATGTATCAAAAACACAATTACTCCCACAGGTTGCAATAAAAACAAATCTTCACCAAAGCATTAGTTGTTTTACAAGTTGAATATTAGTAAAGATAAGTTATGCATTAGCTAAATGAAATGAAATTTACTTCACACAGATCAAAAACTGCATTCAAGATAAGGATAAAAACACATGAAGATTTGGAAAAAAACATTGTCATCAAAAGTATGTTCACGAGGTAGAGAACTTTAATCCATGTATAGAACTGGTTCATCCAGCTGATGTATTGATCTCCTTTCCCAAAAATCGAACCCTCAAAACATACAGAAACTACATATTTATCATAAATGCATAGGCCCTCAACCAATGTGGAACTAGGGCTTAACTCTACCACATTTGTCGTTAAACAACTTATTAACTTAATTAAAACACACTATTGGAGTATGTTAATGAATACTATGAACTTGACTTAACAAAAAGGACTGGTTCTTATCACACATTGAAGACCACTTATTATGCCTTAAACTAAAAGAGTCTTGAACTAAACAATTGAAAACCGCTACTAGCAATGAAATTGGATTGATGCATGCGTCGGAGCAAACTGAGATCTGACAGAAATGGCCAAGAGTGACAGAATTGAGTTTTGTATCGATCATGGCATGCATGGACATTGTTGGAGGCCACATCTCTCAAGATCCTAAGGGAAGCGTACTATTTCCCCACCCTTTTCTCTGATATATTTACTATTGTTAGGGCCTGCAATGAATGTCAGAAATTTGCAGGAAAACAGAAGTTACTATCACTGCCCCTAAAACATATCATTGCTCGTGGTCCATTTTAGCAATGGGGATTAGACTTCATAGGTGAGATAAATATATCCTCCAGTGGGTAGCACAAGTGGATTCTCACTGCCACCGACTATTTCACCAAGTGGATCAAGGTTGTTCCCACCAGGAATGCCACTGACCAGGCTGATCATGAATTTCCTGGAAACCAATATTTTTCCCAGATTTCGCTGCCCCAACAGGATTATAACAAACAATGCATAAGCATTCAATTCCAAAGCCATGATTGAGTTATGTGGCAGTCATAACATTTCCTTGACACATTCCACGCCTTATTACCCTCAGGGGAATGGTCTGGCAGAGTCATCAAACAAAACTCTCATCAGGATTATCAAGAAGTTGTTGACCAAAAATGAGAAATCTTGGGACTCTAAACTCAAGTATACTTTGTGGGCCGATAGAATCAGCACCAAGAAGTCTTTAGGAACCTTGCCATTCCAGCTTTTCTATGGTGTAGACGTTTTTTTTCCCACCCAGCTTGGTATACCAATGCTAAATTCTTACAGGAAGAGATTGAGGATCCAAATGACATCCAAAAGAGAATCATCCAGATTATAGAGGTTCAACAAAAGAGAGAAGCACTAGATCAGAGGACTGAAGCATACCAGAGCAAGATCAAATCAACCCTTGACAAGAAAACTAAGAACGAGACCTTTCAAGAAGGTGACCTGGTTTTGAGGTGGGATGCCAGAAGCGATGACAAGTCCAAGCACGGTAAGTTTGATAACCTCTGGTTTGGCCCTTTTAAGGTGGTTGAGGTTCTGGACAATAACACATTTATCTTGCACAATCTAGACGATGCAGAGATCTTCAGAGGCCCGGTAAATGGGTGCTTCCTGAAACACTATTTTTTTTAAGGATGAGGGAAGGTCCCTCTTGTACCATAGATGCTTTCCTTTTATTTTTTTCATTTGATTAGTTAGTTTTGTGTGAATAAAGACTCCATATCCCAACAAAGGCACTAGGGTGTAGCTACATTTTCAAGTTTCAATCTCAATAAGGACTCCATGGCCCAACAAAGGCATTGGGGTTAGCTTCAGTGTTAATTTTTAGAGATGCATGGCTCAGAGACAGTGGTAGAGATACATGGATGGAAGACAGAAACAGAGGTAAGAAAAGGAAGGTGGGAGAAAGTTATTAAATTCAAAGGCATTGATCTATTGTTCTTAGAACCTCACAGGGAAGTGTTATCCCTAGTTGGAGCCAATGTTGTAACCCAGGTCTGCACCCCTTCCCCTCCTTTCTCATTTCCCTATGCCTTCATCAAATTTTTCCTCTTCTGGTTGGTGAAGTCGGTTTCCCATTACTAAGTGACTTGGTTTTTATCGTTTCTTTCTTGATTGAGTCTTCGCACATTTTGTTTTTGTTTTTCTTGAAGGATAATTACATGTCGTTATTTGGTTTAGAATATTTGTCATCATGTTTTCCATTGATTGAGCTTGCAGTAGGTCAACCAAGCCTTTTTGTATGCACAAGAAACACCCGTGAACAAAATGCAACAATTCAGAGCAGTCATTTTCGGGCCTGGATGGTAAAAACGGACAAGGTAATTTTCAATGGTAAATATCCAACAGGTCAATCAGATCAATGACACTCGTCCATTTAGGGGTCCATAATTGCGCGGGGTTTAACATAAAAGCATTAGGAAAGTCACTCCACAGCTTTGGCGTTCGGGCGTTCGAACTTGTCATGTTTTCCATCGTCGAAGTGTCAAACTCCCAAAGTATTTAATGTTAAACATGGCTTAAGACCGAGTTAATTGGTGATAAGCATTGGCTAATCACTTCTCGATATCATCACTTTAGGGGATTTTCATGCTTCATAGTCCAAAACTCCTGAACATCAAGGTGTCGAAGTTCTGAAGATGCACGACATTCATCCATCAGGACGTGTGGCACTCATCCATGGACACATGGCTTCCATCTGGCCCTGACACATGTCACTCATTTCTGGTCATTTGGGTCCCATCATCCAGTCATATTTGAGTGACACATGTCACTCGTCTTATGTGACACATCAGCAATCGTGACATCATATGACATCAAGCCACCACGCCACTCTGGGAGTTCAGCCATTTGGTAAATGTTCATACTTTGCACTCAGAAACTTCCGAACCCCGAAGATCCGGAGTCCCAAAGTCCCGTAACGATGAAGGTTAAAGGTAATCTCAGATTAATAAGTGGTTAGTGTGGGATAACGACTTTGGGGGTTATGTCCTTCAAAGGATATGCCTCCTCTATGCTCTGAAACCTCTAACTATCGAATTTACAAAGTGGCTCACCCACATTTATTTCATATTTGAAAGGTTTAAAAAGGGGCACCAAACCAAGAATGGGGGAACTACACATCTAGACTCCCGAAAAGCGCAACACGACTTGCTTTTGTCCTCAAAAGGATAAGTGGGGAAAAGACATGGCCACACTTCCAATTGTCTCCAGTGGCCTCCAATAGCGCGTGTGCATGCCATGATTGATACAAAACTTAGTTTTGTCAGTCTTGGCCATTTCTTTCAAATCTCAATTCGCTCTGACACATGCATCAGTCTAGTTTCATTGCTAGTAGCAGTTTTCAATTGTTTAGTTCAAGACTCTTTTAGTTTAAGGCATAATAAGTGGTCTTCTATGCGTGATAAGATCCACTCCATTTTGTTAAGTCAAGTTCGGAGTATTCATTAACATACTCCATTAGTGTGTTTTAATTAAGTTAATAAGTTGTTTAATGACATATGTGGTAGAGTCAAGCCCCAGTTCCACGTTGGTCAAGGGCCTCTACATTTATGATAAATATGCAGTTTTTGTATATTTTGATGGTTCGATTTTTGGGAAAGGAGATCAATACATCAGCTAGTTGATTTGGTTCTATACATGGATTAAATTTCTCTACCTAGTGAACATAATTTTGATGATAGTGTTTTTTTCCAAATATTCATGTGTTTTTATTCTTATCTTGAATGCAGTTTTTTATCTGTGTGAAGTACATTTCATTTCCTTTAGCTATTGTTGGAATAGGGGTAGACCCAGGGTTCAACTCTTAACAGCGCACCAACAAAACCTAACTATTGGCCTTTTCAGCAACACCTGCAAAGCAGATGAAGTCTCACTCGAAGTACCAATAAGGGGGGTTGCAGGACACATGTGTCTACAACCAGAGTAAATGCAAAATGATTCCAGAACAACAATGCAATATAACCTACAGGTTATTTAACAGTCTTATACCTAGCCTCACAAAGTTAGTTTATACCTCCTATCTTTAATGGTGAAACAACCATGCAATAATAGTATACAGATAGAAAATAACACAACATCAACCACAGAGAACAACAATATTTACGTGGTTCACCCTCTCCCTAGGGCTATGTCCACAAAACTGTGTTTCTTGATATAATATATGAACACATATAGTTATATCTGCGCACTTAGTTTCATATCCTTCTCTCTCTCATCTTTATTTCCCCTCCCTGCGCACCTAGTTGTAGGGTTGATCTTCGCACCTAGCTGAGGATCCAGAATACAAGAATACTCTACAATGGAAACACTTATATATATCAATATTGTTATCACCAACAACAACCCTCTCAACTCTTCTAGACCTTTATTTCTGCATTTCATGACTCTTAGACAACCTTAGACCGAAGCCTAGGTGTAAAAACCCTAGGTCCAAAACCCTAGGTACCAAAACCCTAGGTCCACATAACTCACATTTTAAGGGCTTCGCTGACCTGTTCTTCCTTCTTCTCTGTGAGGTGATCCACAACACCCATTGGTGTCCTCTTTCGCTTGTTGACTTTTCCACGATCTATCCTCTTTGATGCTTTTTCCTCCTTGATCTTCTCTTCCAATGGCTTGATTTCCCTTACTTTTCTCCTTCTTTTATGCTTCTTTAACCACTTCGACCCCTCCTCGGTTTGTGTGCCTTTCGTGCACTTCGTACTTTGTTTTTATTTTTCTTTTAATATTTGCTTTATTCCTTTGTACATGACCAAGGGCCAATAGGCCCCCAACACTCACATGTGACTCGTCCCGAGTAGGGTGAAACCTCATGTATTACTTCGAATCCAGACTGCACGAAGTAGCATGTGCTTTCCGCTATGTCCCTCCCTATCGTGTGTAGACTGTCTTTTCTATGTTTGGTACCCAATTTCAACTGCACTTGGTACCTATACCCTTATTTCTTTGATTTTATTGAGAGCTGTGAGGCAGCTGGTTGTCACAATACAGCTTCAATCAGCTCCCATTCACTAAACCATCCTTCCATTCTCCATTAAGAGTCTTCAACTATGCAGCTCCACCTTTTGTAACATAGGCAACCTCGAATGGCCCAAGCCAATGTGTCCTGAACTTTCCTGGATTCTTCATGAACTTGTTGTCATATAAAAGTACCAAATCTCCTTGTTTAAATGCTTTCTTCTTGATGTGTCTATCATGGTAATCTTTTTCTCGTTCTTTTTGCACCGGGTGATGAAATCCTACAATGAACCTATCTTCCTCTAGTTCCATCAACTACGTGAGCATGTATTGAACAACGTCGGTGTCATCCATACCTGTAAATGCTGCAATTCTAAGACTAGGAACCAAGTATTCCATAGGTACTACTACTTCCAAGCCATAAACTAACTTAAAGGGAGTCTGCATTGTTAACTTTTTGCAAGTAGTTTGATAAGCCCATAACACTGCTAGAATTCTCGAATCCCAATAATCTATGTTAACATTGTAAATATTAGTTAGTGTTGTCTCCAAGATCTTAATGAAAGCTTTGACTATACCGCCTATGGGTGGTATGGTGTGCTCTTCTAATGGTAAACTTCGAACTTCTAAGTCAGGGCTTCAATGGTTTTGTTAATGAAATATGTGTCTTGATCACTCATAAGGATCTTTGGACATCCAAATATGGTTATGATATCATCAAAGATGAACCGCGCAGCTGTAGCTGCACTACAGTCCTTAACTCCTCTTGCTTCTGCCCATTTGGTCAAATATTATCTAGGGGTGAATGATGTATCAAGCTCCTGTGACCTTTCCTGGTGGGTTGATAGGTTCCACAAAGTCAATAGCCCATTTCTCAAATGCCTGTAAAGTTAATTGAGGTGCTAAAGTCATTCCATCCCTTCTAGAAGGCTTCCATATCCTTTGGCATACATCGCAGGCTCTGTAGTATTCCTTAACATCCTTATGTAGAGTGGGCCACCAAAGGCCAGTTATGAGAGCCTTCTGCATTGTTTCTTTCCCTGCATAATGTCCTCCAGTGATGCCTTCATGTGCTTATGCAAGAATCAATGGTCTTTCTGACTCCATAACACATCTTCTTAAGATCTCATCTGGTCCCATCTTATATAACTGTCCAGCTATAAGTTGAAAATATGCAGCGTGGACTACCAATTGTTTCTTCTCAATAACTGTATACTCATTAGGTTCCATTCCTGTGGACAGGAACTGGACTATCTTGTCGAAGTGATCATCGACTTTTCTGATTGCCAACAACTGTGCATCTGGTAGTGTATCATCCAAGCTAGTAGGTTCCTCTCCATGTTCTAACCTAGATAATTGGTCAGGTCCCTTTTTCATTCTCCCCGGCTTGAACACGATCTCAAAGTCATATTCCTGGAATAAAAATATCCATCTGCATATTCTTCCCCCCAACACTGGCTTGTTGACTAAGTACTTCAATGCAGAATGGTCAATAAACATCTTAAAATATCCTCCCAACAAGTAGTGTCTAAACGTTTGCAGCGCGTATACCATAGCTAAGCCTTCTCTTTCAGTGGTGGTATAATTCATTTTAGATGAAAAAATATTCATGCTAGCAAAGGACATAGGGTGGTCAATATCTCATGCACTTGGCTATGCCAAAACTGCTCCTAATGCAATGGATGAAGCATCGACATGAACATTGAATTCCTTACTCCAATCTGGAAAACCCAAAATAGGTGCAGTGATAATTTTTTGCTTTAGTGTGTCGAAGCTCTGTTGGCATTCTTCTGTACATTGAAACTTACTATCCTTCTTTAATAACTTTTCCATGGGTGTTTTTATATGTGTGTAACCCTTAATAAACTTTCTCTAATATCCAGTGTGTCCCAGTGCAGTGCGCAACTGTCTAACTGAAGTAGGAGGAGGTAGATCGACAATGATAGCAACCTTGGAAGGATCTACCAACAACCCCTGTTTACACACAATGTGTCCTAACAACACCCCAAAAAATGAAAATAAGGTACACTTCTTCAAGTTCAGGGCAATTCGACATTGCCTGCACTTATCCAACATTAATCTCAAACATTCAATATGATCTTTCAGAAGACTAAAAACAGTTCATTCATCAAAGTATGCCTCCAAAAACTTATGTAAAAAATCCTTAAACGCTTCAACCACCACTCTGGAAAAGATGGTTGGTGCATTCTTCAAACCAAAAGGCATCACAGTGTAATGAAAAGAACCCCATTCTATTGAAAATGTAGTCTTATGTTTGTCTTCCTTAGCAATTCTGATCTGGTGATAACCTGAAAATCCATCTGTGAATGAGTAAACATGATGTCCTCCTACATTATCTAGAACTTCATCGGTAAAAGGTGTAGGGAATGGGTCATGTAAGCATGAATCATTCAATTTTCTTAGATCTAAACAGATTATTATTTCTCCTGACTTCTTATCATGGACCACCATAGGGATGATCCATTCAGATTCTTCAACTGGTTCTATGATTCTTGCTTCCAACATTCTATCTAATTCAATCTTAACTTTCTGCTTGTACCTAGGATTCAGTCTGTAAGGTCTCTGCTTGATAGGCCTTGCATCTGCTTTCAAAGTAATCTTCATTTCTCCCATGGGTCCTTTTATGCCCTTCATGTCTGTGAACTTGGTTGGAAACAAGTCCTGATACTCATGCAATAGTTTTGTAATCTTACTAATAGYAGCATCATCCCAATAGTMTCCAACATTAGCCAACTTAGGTGCTTTTTCTGTTCCAATATTAACTTTCTTAATTTTAATGGGCTACCCCACAAAAGGTACTTCAATCCCTGGCCCTTCTATGTCTCTTTGTCCTTCACTTTTTGAGATGTTCACGTTCCTAGGGTCATCATCCTCATCAGCATTAATATTATAGAAACCATGTAACCATTGAAGAGGCATAGCCCATTCATCTTCTTCTTGTTCAAGATGGGGGTTAGGTGCCTCCTCAAAGACCTTATGTTTTACAATTTGTAAACCCTGATCTACTATGGGGTACTGACTTTCAAATATGAATGTAGCTATAAAGTTTTGGGTCATACCACACCAATCTGTAGTGACTAAGCGTATTTTTTCTTGAAGATACCAGTTGATAGGTGTAGTATCTAGTGTGTTAATGAACTTATGTACCCATTGTTCTTTAGGAATGTTGCCCCAAGCTTCCTCAAAAATTTGCACATGGTTCTTAGGACAACTTTGACCCGTGTATCGAACTTCGCAGCCTTCATCTTGGTCTGAAAAGCGCACTGTCATCAAGGTGTGACATTGTACCCACTCTGTGATGTTCTTCTTGTGTGTTTCCCACCATCTAGAAGGCGTTGCTTTCAAGGCTTCGTCTAGTGCCAACAGCCTCTGTTGTATTGGTACAATTCCTTCGAATTCAAGTAGAAATGTCTATAAATTTTTCAAGCCATCAAATGTAGGAATATTACTTACTTCTGTGGCAATACAACGAACTACTTTATTCAATCTGGCACACCTCCGCGTAGAGAATTCATACATTATGTTCTGCCAATTTTCCAATGCTTCTTTTGAATCTGATGAGCATGCACTTTCACTTCGCCAACTTAGATTTCCATCTATTGTAGGATTAATATAATCTTGTTGTCATGCTGTCAGTGTATAGATATTCTCTAACTCTAGGGCGTGGTCTTCTTCCCTTATAGGTTATGTGTATCTGTGACCTTCATCGGGATCGAGGGGTGAAATGACTGTAAGGCCAGAACATTCAAATGTCATTTTTCTCTTTTTTAGATCAACAAAAGTTAAATTGTTGAAAGCCGAATCAATACCCAACAACGCAGGATAGGGACAGTTATCATCAACTATCTCAATCACTTTGAAGTCTGCAAATGTCCTCACTCCATCGATGTCTACATGAACATGCTTTAGTCTTACAAAGGGGCTCACTGCCTACTAATTAGCCATCCTGAGCCTAATAGGAGAGTAAATCAATTTAGGTTTTCCCATCAATTCCCAAGTCTACTTCGTCATAACATTTACTTTTGATCCCGGGTCAAGGACCACATAGTCCACGTCGTAGTCTCCAATCTAAGCACTAAGGTGTAGTTCCTTGCTTATCCTCCTTTTTCTAGATACTTGATTCACAGCTCTACTCAGAAGAGGATCTATTCTTCTAAATTCATATTGTCTTATCAGGTGTTGTAGTTCCTGCACAAATATTTCTTCTTTAATCAAGTTAATTCAAGTATACAAGAAGTCCATAAGCTTGCTTACCTCTTTTCCTTGCCTAGGTGGGACAAATTGATTGAATGTTGGAGGCATCTCACATTCCTTTACTTATGGTTGTGCCCTAGATGACGAAGCTTGTTCTCCTACAAATTCTCTCATGTCTTCTACGAAAGTATGCTTTTCTTTCCTTGGATCAAACAATGGCGCCTTCTCTGAAGCTCTTATGACCCTTGATCCATTAGTAGTATTTCCTGGAGTCACCCTATATTCTCATATGACAGCGCCTCCTCTAGTAATAATAGCAACTCTAGGATCCTCGCCACGAGGTTCTGTTGATATTAGTTGGACTTGGTTATTTCCACCTCGTCTTTCCTAAAGTTTAGCTAACAATATTGGACAGTCTTCAATGACATGGTCAAATGAATTACAGTAGTTGCAAGTAGTGCAAGGGTTCTGACAATCCCTTTCCAAATGACCTGGTTGGGCACAGTTATAACAAATAATATGACCTTGACCTCGACCCATTATTCCTCCTCATCCTCTTCCTCTGAACCCACCACGA
>SNQJ01S0071559.1:38719-50595 GCA_010110895.2 Picea sitchensis | reverse complement strand
AATTAGTGAATGGGGTCCAAGCATAGTTGAAACAAACCTCTGAATCAAGATCCATAACCAACAATCTCCCACTTGGAGATTGATCACAATAACTCCACTTTTGTTTTACCTATTGGACTATACTCCACCTTGGACCTAGAAAATTTCTCATATTCACCTTCATGCTTGAAGGCCCACTAAAACTACGCAGGAACTCAGTTTCTCCCTGGTTACTCCCTTTGTTAACATGTTTGTTAACATGTTTGTTAACATGTCTGTAGGATTATGGCTAGTATGTATCTTTTCCAACTTCAAATGTCCATCTTCCAAGATGGATCATATGAAATGGTACCTGAGTTGTATATGCTTAGTCTTTGAATGGATGGTTGAGTTCTTTGCAAGATGAATGCACTCTCACTTTAACAGTACAACCTGTTATTCTTCTGCTTCTTCCCAATTCCTTCACAAACCAATGTAACCAAATCATTTATTTACTAGCCTTTGTAGCAGAAACATACTATGCTTATGTTGTTGAAAGTGCAACAACATTTTGTAGTTTTTAAATCCAACTTATTGTTGTTCCACCTACAGTAAAAACATACCCTATGGTGCTCCTCCTGCTATCTTTATCACCTGCCATATTTAAATCAACATATCCCTATAGAACAATGTTTGAACCTCCAAAACACAATGCATGAGTAAAATTACCTCTCAAATACCCGAGAATCCACTTTACTTCCTCCCAATGTTCTTTACCTAGATTGTTCATATACGTTCTCACAACTCCCACTGCATGTGCAATATCTGGTCTTGTGCAAACCATCGCATACATGAAGTTGCCAACTATTGATGAATAAGGGACCATGGACATGTATTGTATCTCCTCATGTGTCTTGGGACACATTTCCTTAGTTAATTTGAAATGGATTGCCAAAGGTGTACTAACTGGACTTGCATTCTTCATTTTAAACCTCTCCAACACCTTCTCTATCTACTCACCCTAAGACAATGTCAATTTGTGATTTTTCCTGTCTCTTGTTATTCTCATACCAAGGATATTCTTTGTCGCACCCAAATCCTTCATCGCAAATGAATTAGCTAATTTATTCTTGAGCACATTTATATCTTGCATATTAGACCTTGCAACAAGCATGTCATATACATACAATAGAAAGATAATTTAGCTTCTATTTTCTAGCCTTTTAAAATAAACACAATGATAAGAATGACATATACTATAACCTTGTTCTATCATAAACCTATCAAACTTCAAATACCACTGCCTTGGATCTTGCTTTAGGCCATACAAGTTCTTCTTCAACCTACATACCAAATTTTACTTCCCTTTGACCTCACACCCTTGTTTGTGCTGCATATAAATCTCTTCCTCCAAAACCCCATGGAGAAAAGTTGTTTTTACATCTACATGTTCAATATGCAAATCTTCTACTGCCACAAGACTTAAAATAGTCCTAATTGAAGTCATTTTAACAAGAGGATAAAATATTTCATCAAAATATATACCTTTCTTTTGTACAGACCCCTTTACAACAAGTCTATCCTTGTACCACTTTTTTCCTCCCTCTTATTCCTTCAACTTGTAAACCCATTTATTCTGCAATGCTCTTTTTCCTGCATGCAACTGAACCAAGTCCCAAGTCTAGTTATTTACCAAGGAATCCATTTCCTCTTTCATTCCCTACTCCCACTTCTTTTTAGTGTATACCTGCATTGCCTCTTCATAACATTTTGGTTCACCAGAATCAGTCAACAATAAATAATACAGTGAAGGACAGTATTGTTCAAGGGGTCTACTTAACCTGTTAAATCTTCTAACAACACTTGTAGGATTTGGAGGTGCATGTTGCTCCTGTTGTTGTGCATTTTTATTTTCTCCTACCTTTGGAATTTATATTTAAGTGATCTCATCAAGCACTGTGTATTCTGGTTTTTCTTTTTCTTGTTTCTTTCCCTGCAATTGATCTTTGTACATGAACTTCTCATTGCATATGACATCTCTACTCCTAATGATTTTGTGATTTTCATAATCCCATAAGCGATGACCAAAATCATTAAGACCGTATCCAATAAAGGTGCACTTCTTGGATTTTTCTTCAAGCTTTGTTCTATTTTCTTTATCAATATGAACAAATGCTTCACAACCGAAAGTCTTCAAAAAAGAATAGTTTACCTTTTTACCTGTCTGTTCCTCCTCTAGTATTCCACCATCCAAATATATTGAAGGTACTCTATTTATTAATTAAACAACAGTATCTATAGCATTTGCCCAGAACTGTAAGAAAACCCAACATGCAATCTCATACTCCTTGCATGCTCCATGATTTCCTTGTTCATCCTTTTTGACACACCATTTTCTTGTGGTTTTCCTGAAACTGTTTTTTCTCTACGAATCCCATGGTATGAATAGTAATCATCAATCCAAATCAATTTATTTAATATCTAGAAAAAAAAAATGTACAGTATCTACATCCCCTTCTCACTCATGTGTCCAAGCCTATGATGCCACGGTGTTGTATCCACTCATGTAGAATCTAAAAATATAGAAGAGTCAGTATTACCAGTACATAAATACAATGTACCTACCTTCTCTCCTTTTTCTATCACCAGTGATCCTTTGGTGACCTTCCACCTTATCTGTAAATATGGATATATAGCCTTCACTTGCCAACTGCCTTGTTGAAATTAGATTTTTCCTTAGATATGGAACATGTCTTACCTCTTTCAACAACCATTGGCTTTCATTCCTTTGCTTTATTTTTACCTTACCCATTCCAACAATTTTTCATGGTGCATCATCACCCAAATGAACCTGTCCAAAATTACCTTGAACATAATCTAGAAAACGTTTCCTCTGGGGTGTGGCATGAAATGAAGCCCCTGAATCTACTACCCAAGACTTAGAAATATTATCTACAGAAATAATCAAAGCATCTTGTAACACATCACTTGTTACATTTGCTTCCTGATTTTTCTCCTGTTGTCTATCTCTTTGTTTATTTTGAGCTCTATAGTCTTTCTTCAGATGTCCTTTCTTCCCACAATTCCAGCACTTTATATTTCCCAGTCTGGATTTGGATATTCCCTTCCTAGAATTCTCGCGGTTCCCTGAGCCCTTTCATATATCCTTTTGTCTTCCTCGGTTCTCCATGTTTAATGCATTACCTTATGTCTCACTCGTGATTTTCCATCGTATTTACTCGCTAAGGATAGCACCAACAACATCATCAAATTTTAGAGTGTTTGAACCAGAAACAGAGTTACTTACAGCTATGACCAAGCCATTCCAACTTTTTGGCAACAAGCACAGGATTAAAAGATCCCTGACCTCATCATCAAAGACTACTTTTACAGAACTTAACTGATTAGTAACCATATTAAATTCATTTAAATAATATGCAAAAGATCCACCTTCTGACATCTTCATATTAAATAATCTCTTCATTAGAAATACCTTATTAGATGTCGAGGGTTTTTCATATAGTTTAGCCGATGTATTCATCAGCTCCTTCATCGTCTTTTCTTTTGAAATATTGAAATCCACCGATGCTACAAGGCTCAATCATATTGTTCCTAGTTCCTTTCTGTCAAGAACCTCCCATTCTTCATCCTTCATGGTCGTTGGATTCTTTGTTATTCCACCCAATGGTAGGAATAGATCCTTCTGATATAAACAATCTTCCATCTGCATATTCCATAACTGGTAGTTTTGTCTATTAAATTTCTCGACCCTAAACTTTCCATCTTCCGCCATTGCTCCCACTCGAACCGGGAACCCTCTTTTTCTACAAGTTACCTTTCGCTCTAATACCAATTGTTAGAAAAACAAGGTCGCGAAGAAATAAAATAAAACAAATGCGGAAATAAAACACACAAGATACACAATACAATAGAGAAACAGATATACATGGTTGACCTAGTGTGGGCTACCTCCACCAAAGAAATTTCCAGGTCCTTCCTTTTTATTATCCATCAAAACGAAGGGATACAACCTACAACACACCCATTGTAACTTCCTTTTCTTTCCCTCACAGTCTCCTCTCTCAGAATACAATATTTGCAATAATACATAGTTGCAATACATTTACCTCATAAAATAGGGTTGTCTTCTAGGGAAAAAAAACCCTAAAAATAAGTTCTATTGTCAGATCTATGACCTTATAATGAACGGTCCAGATTGACTATGAAATTACAATATTTTACAAGGAAATTATTCCAAATATTCCGCTTCAGGGGCGCTATCCCTGAATCCCCCAACAGGGGGGGCTACACAAATTAACGTCGCCCTCCCTAAACCCCCCTAGTGATAGTTGTGTGGGGGCAAGCCCCCCCCACCCGTTAGGGAATGGCATCCAAGCACAGCTGAAACAAACCTCTAAATCAAGAAGATAATCAAGCTCCATAACCAACATCTCTCTCTAGCGCTATCAAGTGACAGTCTTGGTGATTCTCTTGGTGAAATTATGGTGATACTCTTGGTGATATTCTTTCTAAGTATGGCATAAGTCTGTGAGAGTAGTGTAGATGTCACTGCTGCAGTTGTGTATGGTACTTGTTATGTGGATATGGAGACTCTCACTCTTCTTCACTACCCTTGGAGAAGGAGTGCTCTACTTGTCTTGAGTTGTTGTTGTAGTTAGCAACTAGGGTTTATCTCTTGGATATAGAGTAGACGTGCCGTAATTATTCTAAGTAAAGGTTAGTGTGCTCAAGGGTGTCATATGTGAATGCCTATGGTTGGGTGACAATGTCTATGGTTAAATGAGCATACCAAAATTTCAACATGGTATTAGGGTTGGTTTCCTTCATAACAGTTTAACCGTTGGAAGGAAGATCCTCAGTTTCCCCCATTTTCAATCTCATTGAGCACTTACTAAACTCACTATGAAGGTTGCCTAAGTAGGGCACATCTCTTCCCCAGATCAGATCTGCAAATTTCTGAAGTTGAGAAATTAGGGTTTCCTCATAAAACCCAAGGTTTGCAGTGCTAGTTGCAGTTTCAGTGTCAGTTCCTTCGTGACAGTTTCTTCATGTCAGTTGCTTCATGCCAATTGTAGTGCCATTTGTAGCAATAGTTACAGTGCTAATGAAATTACCAGTTGCAGTACCAGTTGCAATGAAGTGTTGGGACTAATTTTTGTTTGTCTCTGTGCACCTAACTCTAGCACATCTCCAGCTACATTTAGATTACAAGTTGGAGCACCTTTCAATTTTTAAGGAGAATGGATCTCTAGTTGATCCAAATGGATCCAAAAAAGGACAAAAAATCAAATTTCTCGGATTTAGATGAAACGAGCATCATTGTGTAGTGTTGGTCGCATTGATTCTGGTAGTATATTCTTCTTCGAAAATGGACTCTGTATGACGAAGATATCGCGTTCTGAAGTTTTCTCTAAATAGGTAAAAAATTCAAAGGTCAAAGTCAACAGTCTATCATGTTGATATTAGCAGTACATCCCCCACATTGTAGATGATTTCATCATACTGACATGGAAGCAGCAGAGGCTGACACGTGTCAAGCGAATTCAACATTTTCATATGTTGATGTGGCGGGTGACTGGACTGTACGGACTGACACGTGGAAGTACATACGATGACATGGCCTAGTGAGATCTTGACACATGGTAGTACGGATGATAGGCTAGCATTGACATGGCCGACAGGTATCAAGATTTGATGGTGACACATGTCAGTACGGTTATGAGTTGGCACTCATTGTGCAGTTGACAGAGTAGGTGACATGGCAGTCCACAAGGAAACTAGTGTGGCTCATGCCAATGAACTGATGACATGTGGCCCAATCAAAGGGTGTCACGTGGCACCCTAGATCAATCCAATATGGGTCAGGTCAAAAGATGTTGAGCATCCATCAGGCTCGAACCTCGGACCTCCTGCAAGGCAACGACTTCACCTCCACGCACTAACCAACAGAGCGACATGTGTTTCTTGTTTGTCATGTAGCACATATTCCTTTTAAAGTTGAATAACGCAGTTTTTGGGGGATAAGCACCCAGTCAGCAGGGCTAGTTGACGTACAAGGCACATATATTTAGGGCGCTTTCCATGTAACCAGGCGCAGAGGACCAAGGGGCACATGGTGTCATTTGGACTCGCGCTCAGCCACATGACCAGGATTCAGAGGACAAGGGCACAGGTGCCTAGCACTCAGCCACATGGGCCATCTATATGACCTAGAGCCTATCTAAAAGGGGCGCGGCCCAATTTTTGGCACGAAAAGTGGGTTTTCCACTTTAGAAAGTGGTTTTTTAACCAATTTTGGCTTGATTTTGATGGATTTTGGCCCTAAAAGAGGGGATCTGAGCCCAGGAAGAGGCCCAAATCATGGGGGGAAGTTGGATTTCGACCCCCAACTCAAATCCTATATGAATCCAACCTGTTTTCCATGAGAAGGAAGTTTAGAATAGAAAAATGATGAAGAACTTGTGAAGTCCAGAGCATTTTTATGCAGGGAAGCCAGAAGAGTAGTTGAGCTTTTGAGGCCAATTCTGGAAGTTCTGCTCCACCTTTTTTAGTTTTGTCTATTGCATCAGGTTCCTGAGACAGAGAAGAACACAGTTGAGTCAATCAGAGACTTAAATGATGTAATTTTGATGTATATTTAGAGCATTAAAGATTAATAAAGAAACCTCCCCCACTAAGACAAAGGCCCGAAGACGTAGGCAGAGTTGTCGAACTCCGTTATCAACTTATGTTGTCTTGAATCTGCTTATGGTTTGTTGTTTTTACTTCTTATGTGCTGCAAATTCTATTCTTAAGCTTCTTCTCTTTCTTATTAAGTCTTGACTGGTAAATGTAAACATGCAAAATACTTAACCAAGTCGTTTAAAAGATCATTTAGAATCAAGTGGTATCAGAGCAGGTTGACATTTGGTTGTTTCGAGTATGCATGATTACCAGGGAAAATTTAAGTTGTCGTGAAGGAGATCTTGTATAAGGAGATCCTAATATTGGATCAAGAAAAATGACATCTCAAAGTGAGAAGATGGCATCTAAAGAAGGACTTTCTCAACACAAAAGAGAATTTCAAAGAACTTTCTTTGCTATGTCGGAGATGGTAAAAGTATTGTATGATGATTACTTGGAATGGAAGAGACATGTTCAAGGGGAATATTCAAAGCGAGACAAAAGTGAAGAGGGAGAAGACCCTCCAAAACCTCCTCCTCCACCTCCTTCATCTCCATCTTCTTATTCTTCTTCAAGTTCAAGTTCAAATTATGCTTCTGCAAGAAAACATTCTCATTCCCATAAACATAAGCATGATTGTTGGGCGCAGGCTAGTTTTGAGGGAACATCACAACGTGGGAGGCAAATGTGCATGCATAAGAAGCAGTGCATGTAAGGCAGACGTGCATGCAGGAAAAGCAACACATGCAAAACAGGCGCACATGCAGAAGAGGAAGGCATGTGAGGCAAGCATGCAAGAAGACCTAGCCATGATAAGGTTAGGGTTTTGGTAAGAGAATGTAATGGTTGGTAAGCTGAGAACATGTATAAATAGGTACCTAGGAGGTCTAGGTCGAGGCTCGGAGCTGGTTATTGGTTATCTTTAGTTATTGTACCATGCTGGTCGAAGACAGTATGTCTGTAACATCCGATCCCATTTTTGTAAGTTGTTGAGATGAGGAGAGAAAATAAGGGAGATATTGAGGGTTAGATCATAGGTTGAGGATCCTGGTGTGATCTATTTTGTTTCATTTTAGATCTAGACCTATTTTGATGGAGAGTTGTAATGCGCAAGGCACTGTATTTTTGGAACCATAACAATAAAATAGCAGAGCAGCCAAATCTTTGTGGACGTAGCCTAGGAAGGGTGAACCACGGTAGATCATGTGTTATTTGATTGAATGTTGTGTATCTCCTTTGTTGTTAATGATTAGATGTTAGAATACGTATGAATGACTTAGTTAGATCTAAGAATTTGCATGCATGAGTAAGAATGACATATTAATCCAAATAATATTAATGTTAGAATAAATAAATGAAGACTACAGAGGTTAACCACAGATCCTGACTCTATTCCCTAGATGGAAGCACCTGAGCATTGCAGCCACCCATAAGAACTATCTCGGGTGAGACTGCCTAATGCATCTTGTGTGTTGTGTTTCCTTCTGGTCTACCAGGAGGGTCAATAGTTTTAGGGGGGCTTTGTTGGAAACCAAGTGGACCTTAACCTGGGTCATCCCAAGAAGGGTAGCAAGATTTAAGTCTAACCAACAAATGGTTTCGTTGTCGATTGGAACAAAAAGGGATTGAGTGAATGAGATATGTTGAAGAATCATGAAAAGAATGTCAGATCTGGTGACACAACGTTAAAAGAATGACAATATAAAAGGGGATGTTGAGACCGTGGAACCCAATGAAGGCAGAGATCGAGAGCTGGTTGAAAACAAAGGAGTTGGAATTTGCACAGAAAGATGACACAAACCCCAAGTTAACACCGCGCAAATATTTGGACAAGTATGTATTCAGCGAATTGCATGAAGTATTTTTTTGTTATTTCCCGCATGTGTTGCAGGAGTGGATATTGAGGATAAAAGACATCCATCCTATGAATCGGATCAGACAACTAGAATGGAATCATGTGAAGATCGTGCAATTACAACAAGTTGACAATAAATTTACGCGCGCAGTAGATTTCTGGTTAGACAGCATTGTTGCAGGACACTGCGAAGTCTTACAGCATAGCAGAGCAAGAGTTCCTGAAGGTACCTAGAGGTTGGTATATCAAAACATTGTATACTTCCATTAAGATGTTACTGTATAAAAAAATATGTAATGACAATGGCCTAAGATAGCTAAACTTCCCTGCATGCATGGGGGAAGGGGGGAAGCATTGACAAGAGACGAAGAAACGGAGAAAGAGATGGATAAAAGAAAGAAGGAGGAAGCCTTGGATCCAATCATGATGGAGGAAGACCATATCAAGAATATCATGGAAACAGCTGGAAGAACGTGCAGTGGAGTACCCTACCAATATAAGATGAACAACAAGAAGAGAGCCATAATTGTGAGAGAAGGCTTGGCAAGTGATGAAGAAGAGATAGAGGATCTCCAGGATGTGGAGCAGATTGATGAAATCCCGCGCGGGACATACGAAAGGAAGACAAGAGGAACAAGAGCAGAAAACGGAGGCAGAACTCCTATCCATATCAGTGTTAGTTTGGAACCCATAAACCCATGTGCAACTAATACACCAGAAAGAACACCACCATTTAGAATACTGAATTTCAGTGAGAGAAACGCAGCAGGAAGTACATCTACACAGAGAGAAACAACTGGGGGAGCCATTTCAGGAAGCATTAGTCAAGTATCTACACCATGCGGAGGTATTAGTTCAGCATTCAGGATGGCAGGACATGATCCCACCATCAGGTTACCAAAATTCAAGGGAGAGGCGTCGAAGGACCTTGAGAATCACTTGTTCATCTATGAAAAGATCTAGGAAGCAAAGCAGATCACAGATGTGGATACCAAACTTGCATAGTTGGCCATCACACTAAGAGACCACGCAATGGATTGGTACATAAGCTTAGTTGCAAACAATCCACCAGGAGCAACCAGAACGATTGTGGATATCAAGAAGTTGTTGATAAATGAATTCCAGAAGCCTAGCTCAGAGGATCAATACATGAATGAGATGATAGATATCAAACAGAAACCAGGAGAATCTATCTGGGAGATAAACCAGAGATTCAAACAATTGAAGTTAAAGTCGAAGTATGTCATGACAGATATTCAACATATGCATATGTTTGTGAACTCACTACTATCACACTTGAAATACCCTTTGAGACAACAGAAGTTTCAGACCCAGGAAGAAGCTCTACAAGCATCCTTGCAACTAGAAGAGTACCAATATCAAAAGACAGATCCAGCAATAGAGGAGCTCAAGGAAGACTTGAAGAATCTAACATTTCAATTAAACCAGAACAAGAGTAAGGACCAAAGAGAAGTTGTTTGGTGTACCACATGTAGGACAGAAGGACACCACAAGAACGAATGCCCAACATTCACGCAATACATGGAAACAGGACTACCAAACCCTTTGCTGACAGGAGGACTATGGTGTGAGATCTATAAGACATAGGGGCATGATACATATCATTGTCCAATTATGCAAAAATACCAGACAGTGCCTGAGAGTTCAGATTGTAACTTTTGCATGTCAGTAGGGCATGATGACAAAGATTGCAGGACAATGGAGATGATGAGGGAAAGAACATCAGACGCCTATAAGGTGCAGGAAGAGATGATGATAGAGAAATATTCACCATACTTTAACCAAGTACCAGCCCCATATAACACTGCACCACAACAATATAACATTGCGCAGCCGCAATACAATACCGCGCAGCCACAGTATAATCCTGCGTAGTTTAAACATGTGCCACAATACAATGCAGCACGAGGAGATCGAACTGGTTATAGAGGTGGAGGTAGAGGTAGAGGAGGCTTTCAAAGAGGTAGAGGACCGATGGTATGCCATAACTATCAACAATCAGGACACTATGCAAGAGAATTTCCACTTCCACCTGCGACATGTATGTATTGTCGCGCATCCGACCACGGCACGGAAGATTGTATGACACTATTAGGGAAGATATAGGAAAAGAGAAATCAGAACAATAAAAATGTTCAATGGATTTCTGCAGAAGTAAAGGATGATGGAAGAAATATCAACATAGTTACGCGTGAAGGAGCTAAGACGGGAAATGACGTAGTAAGAAAAGATCCAGCACAACACCAATGGGTGAAAAAAATGTTGAACCATAGAAGCAGTTTGATGCGCAGAACGAAAAGGAGATATTCAAACAAGCTAGAAAAGAATTATTGAAGCTAGACATTGCATCTACATCAATTGCACAACATACTCAGGACGTACCAACGTACGAAATTTCTTCATCTCTCGATCACATTAATGAAGCACAACCCCTAGGACAAGTAAGTACCATAAAGGATTTTCTGTAATCCTGTGTTAAACTACTACATGATCCATCATCTGTTAAAGTGTTACAAAATATGTTAGAAATATGTAACACAGATGTAGAGGGAAATCTAGAACATAAAACAGTTAATCATCTACATACGAGGAGGAGGACAAGCAGAGAATTCAGACTGAATGCTAACATTGGAGATTTCAACATGAGGGATATCATATTGGATTTCATCTCCAAAGTGAATGTATTACCCAAGAATACATGGAAATGTATGAGAGATCCTGCATTAGGATATTCACCTATTCAGCTGAAACTAGCAAATCAACACATGGTTCTGCCAATTGGGAGGCTAAAAGGTGTGACAGTAGATCTAGATGGAGTATGCATTAAAGCCAATTTCGAAGGGATAGAAATAGTGGATGGCATAACACCTTATCCGACATTGCTTGGCTTGGATTGGGCATTTCATAATCAGGCCATCATCAATATAAAGACGAGGAAGATGACATTCAAGTCAGGAGATTACAGAGTCATTGCGCCATTAGATCCATCAGAAGGAGAAAGTTTGTAGAACCCACTTGTTTAGACCTAGATTAAATTAACCAGTTATACAGAACCACTGCATGAGAAGAAGATTATGTGAATCCAACTGCAGATGGGGTACTTAGTCAGAGAAGTATCATGTCATGTGCGTTGGACTTAGATACAGGGTTGGAGAATTGGCAGCAGAGATTACATGAAGTCTCCAAAAGAAGATGCACAAGAATAGACCACACGGTAAGATGGGTAGGTACAAAGATAAGAGAACCTCCCATCTTTCATGGGGTTAATGACTTAGAAAAATTCCTAACAAGATACGAAGATGAAGTGTTAGAAAATCATAGGCTCTTAGCTCTAGATATAGCACTCAAGGAAACACCT
>SNQJ01S0071559.1:22827-36053 GCA_010110895.2 Picea sitchensis | reverse complement strand
CGATGGGTTTACCCATGTTTAGGACTTTTTGTAATGTATAAATAAGTAGCTAGGCAATGTAAGTAGATGTTAATTTGGAGGTCATGGGCTTAGTGCATGACTAAAGTGTTAAGACTTGCAGAGCTAAGTGCAAGTGATTGTAAGAGACTTTGTGCACAGACTGTGTAAGGCTTTGTGCCCTGACCTAATTTAGAAGGAGGATCTGGCGAGGTGTGCACAGATCTCTTGTCCTTCATGGAATTGGCTCTGTGGCTTTGTGCACAGGAGAAGAGGAATGTAAGAAGCTTGAAGACTAATAAATAAGAAGAAGAGTTGGTGGACGTATCCCCACACTAGTGCGAACCACGTATATCTTGTGTTGATGTGCTTTGTACAATGTTGTTGATATTGTTTATGTTGTTTATCTGTTAGTGTATTGGTCTTTCTATATGTTAGATAGATATATGGATGCTTAGTGCTCTATTGATGATAAATGAATGCTAGATCTGATCCAATAACTATGTGCTAAGTGATGAAAGTACTTGATCTTAGCTGCTACTGCATTGTTATGTATCTAGGGTTTAATCTGCAACATGAATGTATTTATGAAATAATGCATGGTATTGGCTCCATTCTCTGTTCAGTGTTGTAATCACAAATCTGTGTGCCATCTAGGTTGTAGACACCTGAGTCCTACAACCCCCCTGCCTCTACCTCGAGTGAGATTTCATCTGCTTCGCAGTTGTTGCCGAAAGGGTTGGTAGTTAGGGTTTTGTTGGTGTGCTGTTGAAGAGTTGAACCCTGGGTTTGCCCTTGTGCCAACAGTGGTTCACCCCTACTGGGCTACATCCACAAAGATTTGGCCGCTCTTCTCTTTTATTATTATGGTTCCAAAACTACAACGCCTTGCACATTACAACTCTCCATCAGAATAGGTCGAGATCTAGAATGAGGCAGACTAGATCACACCAGGCTCCTCAACATGTGATCTAACCCTCAAGATCTCCCTTATTCCCTCTCCTCATCTCAACATCTTACAAAAATGGGATCGGATGTTACAGACATATCGTCTTCGAGCAGCATGGTACAATAACTAAAGAAAACCAATAACCAGCTCCGAACCTTTGACCCTCGACCTAGACCTCCTAGGTACCTATTTATACATGTTCTTGTCTTAACAACCATTACATTCTCTTACCAAAAACCCAACCCTATCATGGCTAGGTATTCTTGCATGTGTGCCTCCCATGCTTTCCTTTTCTGCATGCACATTTGTTTTGCACGTGCTTCTTTTCTTGCATACACTTCTACCTTACATGTACTACTTCTTCTGCATGTGCATCCGCCTCCCACTTCATGATTTTCCATCAAAACTGGTCTGCACCCAATAGGCCCCCAACACTGAAATCGTGACTCGTCCTGGCATGCTTTCGCTGCGTCGATTTCCATGACCAATTGTTCTTCCTTTTTCTATAGGGGCTCCAACTGAGCCTGTCGTGTGATCTTCTGTGCCTGCATCGCTTTTTCGTCTGCCTGAAGGTTCTTCATTTCTGCGATTGTCTTAATCTTCTCTTGTAGTGACATTGTCCTCTGTCTCTGCTTGATATCTGCCATTGCTGCATGTAATTTATCCTCCTTTCCTTGCAACTCTTGTAAGCTCCCATACTCTGGTAGCTAGGTCCATAGCTGGCCACTCTTTTCTAGTAGTTCTGCCACTCTATGTATGTTTTGGGCGATGTTTTTTGCAGCTGTTGTTCCGTCTTGATCTCTTTGCGCTTAGACTACTTGAGGAGTCGTAGGTACTGGGCGCTCCTCCAATTCCTTGATCTTCTCTTTATATTGTTGCAGAGTCTGTGCTATCTTTGTTATCTTCTCCTTGGAAGATGCTTCCTCTGATGCTATGTCATTTGAGATCGCTTGAAAGACTATATTTATTTGGGTCTCCATCTCATCCACTTTTTGCTGCGTTATCTCTTTCTTCTGCGCTTCCTAGATGATGGCTTCCTTCAGTCCTATATTTTCTTCCTGCGCTATTTGTAGATTCATCGCATTAGACCTTGCTCTGGACTGAATCTCCTGTGGGATACTAACCTGTAACTTATAAAACGCCTTTGTTGGTATATTAGGCAACACCAAGTCCAACGTTTCAACATCCTTCATAGGCTTTTTTGCTATTTCCTCATCGATGAACAACATATCTGGTGTTATGATAAAGTTAGCACTTCCCTATGCTGTGTTTTGTACTATCTCTCTGATAGGTGATCCTTCTCTTACTGGCGCCGATTTATCCTTTTGTTTCTATTCTACCTTGATCCTCAACTGTTCTAGCACAATTTTTACTTCTTGTACCTATTCCAGAATTGAAGCTCGATGGTTTTCCACATTTTCCCATACTTCTGACAGTCGATCTTTTACTGTTGTGGCTATCAACTCTACATCATCTGTTGTTAGTGATGTTTCCATTTGTTTCCTGTGGGCCTTTTCTTTCTTCCTGGCGCCACTTGCTTGCTCCGTTGTTCTCTTCCTTTGGGCCTATGGCTGTTCAGAGGCTTCTGGAATCCATGTATCCATGCCAATATCCTGCTCAACTTCTTCGTCCATGGCTACATCTTGTGCCTTCGTTTGCATTTCCTCTGCACTCACCTGTCCTGTTGGTCCTTTCGGTGCCTGCTCTGTAGCCTGTGGACCCTGTGTAGGACCCCACTGTGACTTCCTTTGTGTTCTAGTTTTCTTCTGAATTGAGTTGCTTGCCCCCACCGTACCTATTGTTGTTTTATTTTGCTGGCTATTGCCATTCCTGCCTATTTGCTATGCGGTAACTATGCTACCCTGCGTTTGGACTTGTACTACTTGCGTTTCTCTTGGAATCTTTGTCACTTTCCACTCCTAAGTCCACTCTTGGAACTCCATGTGGATGTCCTACGTCATTACACAATAATTTAGCTGCAACCATTCCTTGGTTGGATCCTTCTTTGCCTGTAGCCACATGCTGTGATGTGATTCCTGGAAATTTGTTGTCTGTCCATACTCCTGGACATTTTCTAGTGAGATCCTCCATGTATCTACCAAGTTGTTCTGAATATCTGTTAAGTATTGAGCGAACATGTCTTTATTGACTTTCTTTACCTTGGGATCTGTTGTGCTTCCCAACGACGTGTAGCGCGCTGTGCCAAATTTGCTTGTCCTTAGCAGGAACACCGTGTATGTAGGTTCATGCCACTCTATAAGTGCAATGAGGATGAGTAACCATGAGTAGTGGAACTCATAGCCCCAGTATTGCACATTCTTACAATATTCAAGGAATGAGTTGAGTAGATACGGGGCCCAACTCATGAAGCTCCGCTTTACGCACTGCGCCACAACTACTACTACTCCCACAAACACTTTGGCACTTGCACATTAATTTGCAACTGAGAAATCTGGTTGCAAATCATGTCACATGATCATTGATGTCATTGATCTTGATACCTCTATTCCCCCTCTCTGCACCATACTTCGCTTTGATCTCATCTGAGATGGATTTCGCCTTAGTCATGTCTTCTAGGTATTGCTCCAGCTTCTCCCCATCTCCGGGTAGCCCGCTAATCTCTGTGATGAGGTCAAAATTGATCAACACTAGCCTGTCCATCCATAATATGCCTCCATGCACCATCGCTAAATTTTTTTTAACACATATGTTTATGTGTTTCCCGCACCTGAAGTGTGGTATGTATAATAGGTTCATGATGTCGATGTTGTACAGTCCTAGGATCCACTGTGCAGACTCCAATAGTGGCGCTCCCAATGGGCCCTCTCCCCTGCTCTCTAGGTAGCTCTGTGCTGCCAAGTCTGGGAAATTTATGGCATACAATACATCATGGTGGGATTATTTAAGGCTATCGACTCCTCCTACCATGTTATCCCTGGTCTTCACTTCATTGGGAATTTTTGACATTACTATACTTAGTTCTACCTATGTGCGTTGCACGCCCTACGTACTTCTTGATGCTCTCAGCTTCTTTTTCCCTTGTGTGGATGATACCCCACCCTCTTCCTCCGTTTCCTGCTTTGGTTCTGGCTCTAAGACCTGTTGCGTGGAATCCATGGTTAGTTCTGTTCCTGTGGCCCTTTTCCCCTAGACAGGTCATATTCCGCCCGTTCGACGTCCTCTACCAGCTACTCGGGCTCCTATGTGGGTTCCTGCTCCACCACATGTAATGTGGTTTGCTCGTACTTTGGTGTGTGGATTTCATTCACATCCACCACTGTGGGCATCTCGTTGGCTCCACTTTGTGGTACCCATGTGCTACTCCAGGTGCTTCATCCGATTGTTCTTGGTGATCCAACCCTTGATGGTGACATGGTGGTTAAATCCGCACTAGAAGCTCTCAACTTGATAGATGGTAGTGCAATTTTGCACTTTATCGCTCTTTTGCTCGGCTTTATGTTTTTCTCCTTAGCAAATAACACAATGGGTCGGTTTCCCCCCTCTTTTCGACTTTATAGCGGGACGGGGAAGTGACAACTGTGTTGCACTGATAATTGTCACTTTTTCACTTTTCATTGTGTTTCATGTGCACTGCACATTTCTACCCATTAAATGCTCTTCTGCGCATCATGTTTTCGAACCCTGGTGTTCTTGCAACGCCCTGTTCCATCTGCCCAGCTCTATTCTGTCAAGGCCCTCCATGTGCGCTGAATTGTTTTTATTTTTATCCTTTTTACTTTTTATGGATTTTCTTCTCTCTCTTTTATTTTATTTATTTTTTTATACATATCTCTTTACTGCGCGGTACTTTCTAAGTACTAGGACTTCGAATGTCCCTATACAACTTCAGTCAACTCCCATTGATCATTCCTCTAAGTTCTATACCTCCTAAATCTTTCAACTATATGGCTCCCCCATCCGTGACAATGTTCGCTTCATATGGTCCCAACCAATACATTCTGAATTTTCCTAGGTGTTGAAGAAATTTACTGTCATTAGCCAAGACTAGGTCTCCCTTGAAATTATTCCTTTTAATATGTCTGTCATGCCAAGCTTTGTCCCTTGCTTTCTGTACTTCTTGGAGGAATCATGCTAGAATCCTATATTCTTCCATCACCATCAACTGACTTAGCCTTTATTGTACTGCGCCTCATTCTGTCATGTTTGTGATTTTTTCTATGCCTAGACTAGGTACCAAAAATTCTAATGGAAACACTACTTTCTGTCTATACACCAATTTGAATGGTGTCTGCCTTGTCGACTTTTTGCATGTAGTCCTATATGCCCATAATACTGCTGGTATCTTCAAGTCCCAATTGTCCCTATTGACATTGTAGATCTTTGTTAGTGTATTCTCTAGGATCTTATTAAAGGCTTCCACTGTTTCATTTTCTTGAGGGTGATATGGTGTACTCTTTTGATGATAGATTTCAAACTCCTCGGTCATAGCATTGATAACACTATTGATGAAGTGAGTGCCTTGGTCAGTCATCAAAATCCTTGGGCATCCAAATCTAATGATCACTTGATCAAACAAGAAGTGTGTTGTTGTCTCTGCATTGCAATCTTTTACAGGTGCTGCTTCTGCCCATCTTGTTAAGTAATATGTCGCAGTATTGATATACCTTGCTCCTGACCTCTGTGCTGGTGGATTAATTGGTCCCAAAAATTCTATTTCCCATTTGTTGAATACTTGCAAGGTTACTTGTGGTCTTAGGGGCATCTCATCCCATCTATCAGGTTTTCCAACCCTTTGACATACATCACATCTATGGCGGTATTCCTTTGCATCTTTGTGAATGGTCGACCACCATAGTCCTCCGTGCAATACCTTCTGTGCAGTAGCTTTTCCTGCATAATGTCCTCTAGCTATTCCCTCATGGGCCTCTTCTAAAATCTTAGGCCTTTCATGTTCTAGTACACATATTCTCAAGATGTTGTCTGCACCCATCTTGTATAAGTGTCATGCAACTAATTGAGAGTCTATATCTCTGACTACCATATTTTTCTTCTGTGCAGTGTTGGATTCTTGTGGCGCTGTCCCTGTACTCAAGTATTGAATGATGTCAAAAACATATTCATCAACTACTTGGACTGAAAATAACTGTGCATCCAGGAAGTTGTCCTCTAAATTTGTAGGTTCCTCTCCATTGGTGATCCTTGACAGGTGATCAGGTCCTGCATTCAACTTCCCTGGTTTGACTATCACTTCAAATTCAAATTCCTGAAACAACAGTAACCATCTACAAATTCTCCCCCCCCCCAACATTGGCTTATTGACTAGGTATTTGAGGGCAGAATGATCTGTGAACATTTTAAAGTGTTTCCCAAGTAGATAGTGTCTAAACTTCTGCAGTGCATATACCATTGGTAAGCCTTCTCTTTCTGTAGTATTGTAGTTCTACTCTAACTTTGACAATTTTATGCTTGCAAATGCTATAGGATGGTCTAACTCTCCTGCTCCTGGCTGTGCCAGAATAGCTCCAAGTGCTATCGTTGATGCATCTACATGCACATGAAATGTCTTTTCCCAATCTGGGAATACTAGTATTGGTTCATCTTCATCTGGTGATTCTTCCTGCACATGGTAGCATGACAATAGTTCTTTCACTGTCTGTCTGTTTCGTTGTTGATAGTTTGTTATAAGTTCAACCTATGGTTCTTGAATGAATATTTCCCCTCTAATTTGTTTGAGTGTTGAATCCATGTTGGGGTTCTCATGTTCAAATGAGAAAGTGACTATAAAATTCTGTTGTAATACACTCCATTTTGTAGTGCCTCTACGCAAATCCTAGTCTACATACCAGTTTACTGGAATTCCTTCCAATGTGTGAATAAAGTGGTGAGGCCATTCTTCTCGTGGTGTCATTCTCCATAGTATTATGCACTTCTCCAAGTGTTCTGCTAGTTTCCCCTGTCCATCATATCTCTACTGTTGGTTGCCGATGCAGGAGCATCACTCCACCTCAAGGAAGGGAGAGGCGTCACCCTCTCATTTTGCCTTGAGAATCAAAAGTGTGATCCGGGAATTTAATGATGATAAGTTGGAAGAGACAAGTTGTGCCTTCACACAGGTTGGAGATAAGGTTGCCATTAAGTGGTTGACAGTAGGAGGGATTTTCATCCAATTTGGAGAATATTTCCATCATTGTAATTTGCCCGTTAGACATGCATTTTGAATGGTGATTTAACACCACTAGTTTAGCTTGGAGGGAAGCTCGTCGAGCCCCTCTTGTATAAATATTTGTATTGTATGCTTGATAGAGGCTGCTGGAGTTTGATGAAAAATAATTGTAAGCCAATTTGGAGAGGTTGATGAGGGTCGAGACTCAGTTGCAGTCCGGACTCAAACATTTGTAATTTGATATTCTGCCATTAATAGAAAATGACAGTTTTTCCTGTTATCAATTTCTGTGTAATGGATGTTGTGTTATGAATGTCATTTGTATGCATTTGAGTTGTAGATGAATGTCAGAAATCATATGCAGGGATAGAGATACAATTTTCTATCTGTAAGTGTGTGGGATTAGGTATGGTTCTCTAGGCTAAGTGCAAGGAGTGCACAGCATGGTGTGGAAACTCTGTGATCCGACGCAAGGAGTGCATGTCTGAACTCAATGGAGTCAGAAGAGAAACTGCCAGGAGGGCATACCAGGATAATTCACAAACTTGGGAGGAAATTTCAAGGTGGTAGGGTACCTTGGAAAGAAAGATTATGTAGGAGGAAGCACAACTCAGAGTTACTGAACACTCTGAAACACCTTGCTAGGAGGGCATAGAGAAAGTATGAGAGCGTACAAGAGCAACACGATTGTAAGTGCTGAAATCCTTAAGAGAACCCTAGGGTTGTTTAACACTCCGAGGAAGGAAGGCTTTGCAAGAGTGCATCGACAAAGGAAAGGAGATGCCTTAAGATGGTCAAATAGGGCAAGGGAGAAGTCGTCGAAAATTACAGCCAAGTGTAATGAGTGCACTGAGGAGACTGCAAATCCATCTTACAAGCTCAAGAGGAAGAGAGTGAGTTTCTAGGAGGGCATGAGAAAGTTCACTGAAGGACATAGAGGAACGAGGAATCGTGAAGGTTTTCAAGCTAAGAAAAGTCGTAGAAGATTTTGCGCAGAGCCCTGCAAGGAGTGCAGAAGGAATTTGAGAACAACCTAAGTCTCGAAAGAGAAATTTGTGCTAAGTGTGCAAAGGGGTTGAGGACTTGCCAAAGTCCCGAAGACCTTGAAATTTTCCATCGTCGGAGGAGACAAGTGGAAAAATATCGAGAGGTTCGGGAGCAGGAACTTTGGGAGGTTTTCCAAGGGCAACACAGATCTTCATAGAGTCAGGAAGAGAGAATTGATCCTAGTCATGGTGTTGGGAAGGCATGTGGGAGAGATCTACGTATTTCAGAGGTAGAACTCTTCGAAGAAAAGTCAAGGAGAGAATACCCAAAGAGCCGAGAGCCGAAGAAATCCTAGCCATCCATTGAGATAGGACGCGTGGTGAGAAATCAACACTTCGCTGATTTTCAAATCGGGAGAAGCAGAGTTGGGAGAAGAGAGGAATCGTGAAGTCCAAACCCATGATTCAATCTCAACCGTTGATTGCAAGAAGAATGTGAATCGTAGATTTGGTTTTGGAGGAATCGTCAATTCGGGAATCGGTGAAAAGGGAGCAAGCAGCTCGGGAAAGTTCCAAAGCACGGAGTTGCGAAGGGAGCTAGCCCATGGTTGTAGTCCATGGTCACATCAAGGAGGGAGCCTAACATGGAGAGCTAGCATCCATTGGCATTAAGATTGAAAAGCGCTAAGGAGAGGGTCTGCGGGTGCCACACAACCTGCACGGAGAAGGTGAAAGGGCCTGTGTCAAGTTAACTTAGTTCCATTAGGATCCCGACCAACCATTCGGTTTGGTGACTTGAACGATCCTAGACTGGGAGGTCGAGTAGCCCTTCGGAGGGAGAAGGAGGGTCTGCGCTAGAAGTGGTACCAGAGCTAATGCATAATTGATTTATGCAGGCAAGGAAGATGGAGTATGATACTCTATTGAAGTTGTTGCAAGGTGTGCAAGCGATGATAAACAACCAGGTGGGCTTTAGATGAAGCAAGATGGCCGTTGGAAGTTATGAGCACAGTCGAGGAGAAGTATTCCTTTAGAAAGGAAAAGAAGAAATAGACAAGGAGCTTTGGGAAATCAGGGCATAAATGGAGAAGCTAGAATTCAAGATGCAATAGGAGGAAAAGGTACGTTGGAGGTATGAATGGCCTTTGAAGAGGTCAACTAAATGGCTTGTTCGGAAGTTGTTGACCAGAGGGTATCAACAGGTGTTAAAAAGGTGGCTAAGGTATGCTAAAAATCTCAGTGATGAGGGAAAGAGATCTGGTAGAGGTCTTGTAGGTTGCCAGGTGGGTAATGAGAAGAGGACAATTGATATCATAAATTTCCAGGTGGGTAGAGGAGACATCCCAAATTACCAAGTGGGCAAGAGAGGAGAGATGAGCTCAGTTGAGAGTTCACGTCAGAGGATGTTGACAGATGAGGAGGAGGCAAAAGAAAGACCTCTCTTAGGTGAAAATTCACGCGAAATTGTGGACCGTGTGAATGAAGACGATGAGCAGTTAAAAACTTGCATTTTCGAGGAGAAGGATTGGAGGACTGTTCTGATAATTGGATGAGTCGAGACATTCCTGCTAAGTGACTGAGGAGAGGCTAGCACAAATGTTGCAGATGTGACAAAAGGACAACAAACTGAGACTGTCATGGAGGAGGAGAAGATACTGAAGTCTATCCCAACAGAAGGAGAATGCCTAGTTGGATTACTCACCCAGTGGGAATTGGATTTAAAGGCGTTGGAGGATTGGTTAGACAGTCTAGAACCAGGAGGTGGATGCCATAAGATAGCCATGCCAGAGGAGACACACCGACAAGAGTTGCAGCTGGAATGGAACCAACCAAAGAACTGACATGAGTCAATCTGTCAAAAGGAGAAGCTGAGCAGAAGCCTAGTGATGAGGATTCTGCAGAAGTGGAGGCTATAGCAAAGTGGCAATATAAGGCCACAAGAGATGAATGAAATAACTTGGGAGATCAAAGTGATTTACCCAGAGACAAGGAAGAAGTGTAACAAGCTAGTTTGCAACAGGAAAACCATCCGATGGAACAACTATACGAGGTGGTTGAGGAGATAAGGAAGCTGATGTTGGGGTCAATAGAGGAAGCGGTCAACAAGGAGAAGCTAGACAGAAGGAAACCTGAAAGAGTAGCGGAGATGCAGCAACAACAATGAAGTAGAGGAGCAAAAAGACAACTCCAGGAGAAAGTTTGGGATCCAGGAGGATTTCAACTGAGTTAGAAAGATCATGAGAAGGATCTCATGATTTTCATAGCCGTGGAGTATGATGTAGTACCATCGCTCCACCTCAGCATGCGCCAGTCGATTTACCCATGTGGTGTGCATTCATGGAAGGGAGAGGCGTCACCCTCTCATTTTGCCTTGAGAATCAAAAGAATGATCCATGAATTTAATGATGACAAGTTGGAAGAGCCAAGTTGTGCCTTCGCACAAGATGGAGATAAGGTTTCCATTAAGTGGTTGACGATAGGAGGGATTTGCATCTGATTTGAAGCAAATTTCCATCATTGTAATTTTCCCATTAGACAGGTGTTTTGAATGGTGATTTGACACCACTAGTTTAGCTTGGAGGGAAGCTCATCGAGTCCCTCTTGTATAAATCTTTGTATTGTATGTATGATAGAGGCTACTGGAGTTTGATGAAAAATCATTGTAAGCCAAGTTGGATAGGTTGATGAGGGCCGAGACTCATTCATAGTTCGGACTCAAACATTTGTAATTTGATATTCTGCCATTAATATAAAATGACAATTTTTCCTGTTATCAATTTCTGTGTAATGGATGCTATGTTATGAATGTCATTTGTATGCATTTGAGTTGTAGGTGAATGTCATAAATCATCTGCAAGGATAGAGATACAAATTTCTATCTATAAGTGTGTTGAATTAGGTCTGGTTCTCTAGGCTAAGTGCAAGGAGTGCGCGGCAAGGTGTGGAAACTCTGTGAGTTGACGCAAGGAGTGCGTGTATGAACTCAGTGGAGTCATAAGAGAAACTGCCAGGAGAGCATACAAGGATAATTCATAGACTTGGGAGGAAATTTCAAGGTGGTTGGGTACCTTGGAAAGAAAGATTGTGTAGGTGGAAGCACAACTCAGAGTTACTGAACACTCTGTAACGCTTTTCCAAGAGGGCATAGAGCAAGTACGAGAGTGTACAAGAGAAACACTATTGGAAGTGTTGGAATCCTTAAGAGAACCCCAGTGTTGCTGAACACTCCGAGGAAGGAAGGATTTGCAAGAGTGCATCGAAAAAGGAAAGGATATACCTTAAGATGCTCAGATAGGGCAATGGAGAAGTCATCAGAAATATTAGCCGAGTGCAAGGAGTGCACTGAGGAGACTGTAAATCCATCTTACAAGCTCAGGAGGAAGAGCGTAAGTTTCCAGGAGGGCAGGAGAAAGTTCACTAAAGGACATAGAGGAAAGAGGAATCGTGAAGGTTTTCAAGTCGAGCAAAGTCGCAGAAGAATTTGCGCAGAGCCCTGGAAGGAGTGTAGAAGGAATTCAAGAACAACCTAAGTCTCTAAAGAGAAATTTGCGCTAAGCGTGCAAAGGGGTCGAGGACTTGCTGAAGTCCCAAAGACCATGAAATTGCCCATCGTCAAAGGAGATAGGTGGTAGAATATCGAGAGGTTTGGGAGCAGGAACTTTGGGAGGTTTGCCAAGGGCAACATAAAACTTCACAGAGTCGGGAAGAGAGATTTGATCCTAGTCGTGGTGCTGGGAAGGCATGTGGCAAAGATATGCTTATTTCAGAGGAAGAAATCTTCGAAGAAAATTCAAGGAGAGAATACCCAAAGACCCGAGAGCCGAAGCAATCCTAGCCGTCCATTGAGATAGGATGTGTGGCGAGAAATCAACACTTCACTGATTCGCGAATCGAGAGAAGCAGAGTTGGGAGAAGAGAGGAATCGCAAAGTCCAAAATCGTGATTCGATCTCAACCAGTGATCGCAAGAAGAACGTGGACTGTAGATTTGGTCTTAGAGGAATCGTCGATTCAGGAATCAGGTAAAAGGGAACAAGTAGCTTGGGAAAGTTACGAAGCATGGAGTCACGAAGGGAGCTAGCCCACGGTCGTAGTCTGTGATCACATCAAGGAGGGAACCTAACATGGAGAGTTAGCATCCATTGGCATTAAGATTGAAAAGCGCTAAGGAGAGGGTACGCGGGTGCCACACAACCTACTCCGAGAAGGTGAAAGGGCCTGTGTCAAGTTAACTTGGTTCCATTAGGAGCCTGACAAGCCATTCGGTTTGGTGACTTGAACAATCCTAGACCGGGAGGTCGAGTAGTCCTTTGGAGGGAGAAGGGGGGTCTGCGCCAGAAGTGGTACTAGAGCTAATGCATAATTGATTTCTATAGGCAAGGAAGATGGACTACGATACTTTGTTGAAGCTGTTGCAAGGTGTGCAACAGATGATAAACAACCAGGTGGGATGCAGGTGAAGCAAGATGGTCATTGGAAGTTATGAGCATGGTCGAGGAGAGGTATGCCCGTAGAAAAGCAAAGCGGAAATAGACAAGGAGCTCTGGGAAATCAGGGCATAAATGGAGAAGCTTACATTCAACATGCAGCAGGAGGCAAAGGTACGTTGGAGGTATGAATGGCCTTTGAATAGGTCAACGAAATGGCCTATTCAGAAGTTGTTGGCCAGAGGGAAGCAACATGTGTTAAAAAGGTGGCTAAGGTATGCTGAAAATCTCAGTGATGAGGGAAAGAGATCTGGTAGAGGTCTCGTAGGTTTCCAGGTGGGTAATGAGAAGAGGACAATTGATATCATAAATTTCCAGGTGGGCAGAGGAGACATCCCAAATTTACAAGTGGGCAAGGGAGGAGAGATTAGCTCAGTTGAGATTTCGCGTAAGAGGATGTTGACAGATGAGGAGGAGGCAGAAGAAAGACCTCGCTTAGGCGAAAATTCACGTGAAATTGTGGATCGTGTGAATGAATACGATGAGAAGTTAAAAACTTCCACTGTCGAGGAGAAGGATTGGAGGACTATTTTGATAATTGGATGAGTCGAGATATTCCTACTAAGTGACCGAGGAGAGGCTAGCACAAATGTTGTAGATGTTACAGAAGGACAACAAACTGAGACTGTCATGGAGGAGGAGCAGATACTGAAGTCTATCCCAACAAAAGGAGAATGCCCAGTT
>SNQJ01S0071558.1:19816-37241 GCA_010110895.2 Picea sitchensis | reverse complement strand
ACTTATTGTTTATGGCAAAACATCATGTAAGGTGTGAACAACAATCCAGGCCTAATATTAACGCTAAGGTCCAAGAAAACATCACATAGAGGTGAGAATGACAATGTCTTGTAGAAAACATGAACAACCTAGGTGTGAATAACAATCTCTGTCATCCAAGACAACCTATTTAAAAATAAAATTGAACATGTAATTTTTACAAGTTAACCAAGCGAGTGTTTTCACTACATCCGGAGAGTCTAAAGTACTATCTGACCAGGGGCTCATATGTAATGATAGTGTTTTTCTGTTCTGTTCTGTTCTCCTGCTTTCTACGAGGTAGTTATATTGCTTTCTCCTATATTTTCCTTTGTAACTTGATCAACCGGCTTAAACATAGAAGGGTTTTTCAGATTTATTGTTTATTCTTATTTTTCTTGGAGAAAGAGGAAAGAAAGATGACTGCTAGTTCATTCTTATGCGTCACATCCGAGCTGTGTTATGCTTCTTTGGTAGAGGCTGAAGTCACCAGATTTTCCCTAAAATATGGAATTATCATGAACTTTGTCTACTCTATTTCATTTTTTGCCGAGCCATTCACTTGCCTCTTCAAAACCTGCTTTGATGTTTTCAACATCTTTCTTCTTCATCTCTCCCCTTAATTTTTCATTATTCAATTTTATATTCATGTTGTAGATGGATTGATCCATTGCATTCCTGAATTCCACAAATGATCTTCATTCGTGAATTCCACAAATGATCTTCAATTTTGAGTTTCCCTACCTCTGCAATCCCACTTGTCTTATGCTCTTCCGACATCTTCACAATTCTGTTTGCATTGATCTCCATATCGACGATAATATCGATTTCGTCTCTAGGTGCACACAGAAGTCACTTCAAAACAAATTCGCCGAAAATATTATTGTCTTAGATATTAGGCTTTCCCCTTCATAGGCGGTATTGAATCCTGATTGTGAAATATAGTCGAATAGCTGCTCCCTTGTAACCGAAATTTGTGTATTTGAATGAATCAATACATTCATGATATACTAAGAGGTGTGGCATCTCGCCATTCAACACCGCAGCCTGCATGGAAGCAGCATAAGCTACAGCTTCATCAGCATGGATGGCCTTACTCAACTCCTTACTGCCGTCGAAAAAATCTTTCTGCACTTTGGGTATTCGCGTAGAACCTCCCACTAAGACAACTTTTCCAATTTGGTTTTACTCATTCTAGTATCCTCCAAGCACTTGCCAACAATTTCAATGCTTTTTTCAACCAGATCCATGTTCATCTGCTCAAACTTTGCTCTCCTTATTTTAGAATGAAGGTATTGGGTTCCAGGTCTGAAGAGGCAAGTGAATGGCTCAGTGAGGAGGTGCGGATGATAGATAATAACTTCGTTAACATATACTGGATAGATGAATATTGAAGGATACTAGACAATAACTCCGTTAACATACATTGGATAGATGACTATTGCAAACAAGGAAATTCGTTCCTAATGAGCTTCCAGAGCAATCTGAATTTGAGCAGCGAAATTGTAAATTTCTTCTCTGCTTACTGTTTCTCCTCAGAAGATGGCCAGCCAATGACTTCCTTGAGTTTCCAAACTACTTTAAATGCAAAACATTTTTTGCATTTGGGACTCCGATGTGATAGAAATCCATACAACACACGGAGGCGTCAGGCGTCTTGAGAGAGTTCTGCGAGGCTTAATTGTTCTAAAATGATTTTCCACAGGTTCCAGATTTACATTTGGTGGGGTTTCCATTCTTTTGCGCGAATTCTCGTATTTTCCCACAGGCACATCATAACCCCCCGATTACAAGCCCATATGCACGACCATGATTTTGTAGGGCTAGAATCCCTTCAACCACTTCTGCTGAGAACTATTTTAAAACAATTTGACATATATGCTCATAATGAAAGATTTTTTTAAAGTTAAACAAACATTTCATTACATAAATTAATTCTGTGAAGGTTAAAGACAAAACACTTGATCTTCTAACTCAAACAGAGGAGGGTCGAGCTTCTATTTATTGTTGTTGTTGATACCTAAACATGTCTGAACCTCTAGGAACGTGTCGAGAGCTATCCATAGGCATCCTTCCATGGCTCTTAGGCAGGTCCATAACTTCATGAGGTGAGGTGAGGTCCTGATATGTTCCGCGGGTCTAGAAGTGTCTGGAGAAAACAGGAGGCAGAGAACATTTAAGCAGCATCTTTAAAGATTTCCTTCAGCTGGGTAGAATAAAACTTAGGGGCAGGCAGGGACCGTTCAATACTGAACTATTTCTTTCTCTCCTCAAGGTGGGTCGGATTCGAACCAAACTGAAGCAACCCCTTTCCCCAACCTTCGTCCTCCTCATTATAGTCCTCTTGGATGAAATAGATAGCTTTTTTTTATCTGAATACGTCGAACATCTTTTCGATGAATTTTGAGAGCAGTCAGAATTTGAGTTGTGAAATTGCAAATTGCTTCTTTCCCTGTTATTTCTGCGATGCGTAGGCCGTCACATTTTGATATAGGAAGGGATAATTTCGTAGACTTAATGATCAAGAAATTCAGAGGACAAGGACGTAGTGGTCATGAGATATTTCAGGCATGTCAGGGAGCAAGTGGTAGGGGAAGTTATGTCAACATTGGAGACGTTCGTTTATGTGAGGGAGCAAGTGGAGGAGAAGTTATGTTTAACACCCGGAAACGTTAGTGTGTCAAAATCAAAATCAAAATCAGCTGTTGCAGATTGTTCGAGATATGGCAAAAGTTATATTGACAGATGTCACGATTGAATTGGATATTGACAGAGATAAGGAGGATAAAATTTGATGTGGAGACCATAAAATCTTAAAAAAGCAGTGCAGATTCCAGCCGTTATGTTTTTGGTTATCAACGGACGAATTTAATGGAATCCGAGGGTGCGGCCTAAGAAAATTCAACCCAACCGTTGCAGGCTGCTCGATCGTGCATATAAAACGTTCGTTATGGGGGAGTAGATTTCCATTGCTTTCTCATTTCACTGCTCTCTGTTTGTGCTCGTTTTGGTGTGGAGCGTCCTCGTCGTTCTTTGTTTTGTGTGAACATGAATGTTAGTCTATGTGTGTGTCGTTTATGTTTGTGGATATGTATGTCCTATGTCTGTGGTTGCTTGTTGTGTGTTTGTATTGTGATGGGGGTCAAAGAGAGCACTAACATGGCAACATCCATACTTACATTTGTAGGTGCAGGTTTCGATGATTAGACGGCGGGGTGAGTAATGCGATTTCTTTGTTTCCGTACTTAGTCTTAGGTTTTTCTTGGATTCATTAACTTGGTTTGACATGAATGATATTTCGATATTGATTAATAATTTCCTGACACAGAAGTTATTGGTGCGTGCAACAGGCATGGCTGGTCGGTCTTATAGCGGTGGAAGCAGCGGCAACAAAGAGCAGCCGCCCATTAAGGTCTGGAATTTCAAATTCAGCCTGCTTGTCAATGAAAATGAAAAATCTGATGAAGGTCATTTGTGTTGTTTTTCATGCTCGCCCCTTTAAATGCAGATTCATGAATGAAAATGAAAAATCTGATAGGTCATTTGTTTTGTTTTTCACGCTTGCCCCTTTATATGCAGATTTTTGGTGCGTGCAGCAGGCATGGCTGGTCGGCGGTGAAAGCAGCGGCAGCAAAGAGCAGCCTCCCATTAAGGTTTTTTAATATTTTTTATTATATCATTTTTATAATAAAAAATATTAAAATACTAATAAAAACATATATAATAATAAAGCCAGAAATGACATTCATAATTAATATAGCCTTTTCCAAATTCTTCTGACAGCTTTTGCTCCAGATTTATGTTTATCTCTACCCACCCTTCAGTGAACAGCTCTGGTTGCATTTAGTAAAAGTTTTTTACGTTTCTGAATACATATTATTTTAATTTATTTCATAGAATGCATTTGATAGACAGAAGCTAACAGGATGGCCGATTGTACAATTAGATCGCCCAGGATAGCATAGGGAAAGTCATCTTAATAAGTGGGTTGAACTCATACGATCTGCTTTTCTAGTTAATGATTATTATAAATGGATATATACGGATTACAAAAGTCACCATGTTTTTGTCAATGAATAGGGTTTGATAATTTTCATTCCTTAAGTGGCTTCTAGGAGGCCGTGGCCATCGCGTCTTTGCGGGAAGTGGGTTTAAGGACGCCCTGGCCATGGCGACTTTGGCAGAGATGTTAGAGATGAGAGTACAGAAACACGAACATCCTGGCAAAAAAAAAGCACGCACCGAATAGACAGAACATGCCGAAAAGAGAGCCTTCTCTGCACGAACCATTGCCTGTGGGGAGGACTGTTTCACATAGTCTTCTCTGCACGACCCCATTGCTTGTACGAAGGATTATTCACAAAATGAAGGATTTTAATTAATTCACTTCAAATTCCCAATGGTCATGCTGCTTAATGTTTCCCATGGGCTTACCCCATTGCTTGTAAGTACCCAATAAGTTGGGTAACAATAACCAGTCTGCTGCTACAGCATTTAATGCTGTAACAGGTGGTATATACATCGTCTGATGTCTGATATATCAAGACACTACCCCGACTGTGACAAAGATTATTTCACAGAATGCAGGATTATATTTAATTCACTACGACCATTAGTCATGGTGCTTAATGTTTCCCATAAACTTTTTCTATTACTTATAAATACCCACTACTTTTTATGATGAAGATTATTTCACAGAATGCTGGAATATATTTAATACAATATGTTTAATTCAATATGAATATGACCATTTAATCATGGTGATTATTGTTTCCCATAAACTTTTTCCATTACTTATAAATACTCACTACATTTTATGATGGCAAATAATAATCAGCCTGTTGCTCAACATTTAAATATATACACAGTAGGATATATCCCAACTTATATACCAAAACAATCCCACCATCAACCCCCATCATTGAAACCTGCTCAGCCGACTGGTTGTTGATCACCATTTATATATCTTTAAGTAGTTAAACTGAACGGGTTAAAATTTTTGATGCAGCCTGCTGGTTATTGATCGCCATTTATATATCTTTAAGTAGTTAAACTGAAAGGGTTAAATTTTTTTATGCCAGTCACTGTTGACGTATGTGTGAATTTCGTGTCCACCTACCAAATACTGTATTGGARAGGAAAAACGTCCTACAAGCCATCAAATCGCAGGCCTGCGTCCATCCCCACATTACCTCTCGCATTCCAAGTTTCCTTTTCCGTATAGAGTCGCAAAGTAGCTTCCGCGGCTCTGTTTTCTTTTGCATTGCCATATACTCATTTTCGGGCGTTTTGGGTTTTTTTTGGGGAACGATGGATTTTATTCTATTTGGAGAATGAATGTTCAGGCCCGCGGTAAATGGTAAAAAAACTTGATGATATAGCCGCTTTTCTTGAAAGGTGCAGAAGGTACATATCCCCTTCTTTAAACAGGAATTTTTTCTGTGTTGTACGATGCTTCAGTTAGATTTGAACATTTGATGTGTTTGCAGCGAGATCTTTATACCTAAACTAAATTTGTTTCACCCATAGGCTTTGTGCGCACCCCTGCGGGTATTTTCTAGTTTTCAAAGTTCGTTAATACTTCTGGTATATTTCTTTGATTATGTTTTAGCTATAACCGTGACTCATTCTTGTGTGTCAGCTTTTGAGAGATGTTTAATAGCAGCATGGGAAAGTTCTGTTTCGAAGCAGTGTTTGGTTTGTCTGCAGTTTACAAAGTTCAACTTTGACGGCTTCACCGCTAGGCAGGTAGGTTCGGATGATGAAATTTTTAAAGATATTTGTGATTTTTTTTAAAAGAAACATGATAATTTTTTTCAAATTTTAAATTACTCTGTTGCCCATCCACTCAATAATTGTATTTCAACCTCACACATCCCTCGTACTAGCATAGTTCTAAATCAGGGGAAAGGAACGCTGAAGAGAATACACAGTGGATATGGATATGGATATGTTGCAAAATAAAATTAGAGTATTTTTTTTTAAGCATGGGTTCATACCTGACTGTAACTGGATTGTAGATATAGGTGATCGAAGGGCATATCTGCAAATTCAATTGTTGACTTTGTTGCAAATTCAATTGTTGACTTTGTTGTTGGCCCTCCCAACACCTAAATCTACAATTGGGTTAAGGATGGTCTGTTTCTTGGAGAGTATGTAGTTTGTGAAAACTATAATAAAGGTATTTGTTTAGAATATTGGAGAGTAAATATAGGAGAAGGTCTGTGGCACAATAATAGAGAGGGTTTGTCCATTGTATTTATGAAAATTGTCGATTATAATGTAAACACTAGAGGAAGGAAGGTGTTGCAAGCTAGTTGATTTAAATGTAAATATTATGCCCCATACACATAATGACAAAAGTATTTAGAGTGAAGAATTTAAATCTCTATTTTCAAATTTAAATTTAAATTGACATTGATTAACTATGTAGACAATGTAGATATAGAAGGAAAATTGATTGTAGTTAGAAGTTTCGTTGTAGCAGTAAGGGATTGAGTCTTAGTCATTGCGGGGGCATCAAGTTCTCTGCACATAGCATTCTTGAATTTTTGAATTTTTTGAGAGAGTACGAGATTTGAACTTATTGACAAATTTACAAAACAATGAGAAGCAATTGTGGGCTTAGCTAAATAATTTGGTGTATCCATTGTGTGTTGAATTCATAGAGATTGCAAGGAGTCATCAGAGACAATGTGAATAAGAAGAACATGTATTTGATGGTGGTCATGTTTAGTGGTTTCAAGGTAGTTGTCATTCCTATAATTCTAAAGGTAACTTTGGCCATTTTCATTATTCAACTCAATGTAATCTGGGAACACCATAGTTGTAATTGTATTTTGCCAAATATAATAACATAGAGAAAATACTCAAGGGATATGAGAAGCACAATTAAAAGAAACTGTTGCTACAATAAGAACCGAAGTCAATGTGTCATCATTCATGTATAAAATAAAAACAATGTATCAAGACTCTTTTGAAAGTTTAAACAAAGCTACTAATTGAATGCTTATGTATGGGAAGCAATTGTGGGCTTAGCTAAATAATTTGGTGTATCCATTGTGTGTTGAATTCATAGAGATTGCAAGGAGTTGTCAGAGACAATGTGAATAAGAAGAACATGTATTTGATGTATAAGAAGAACATGACTGCCATCAAATACATGTTCTTCTTATTCACATTGTCTCTGACGACTCCTTGCAATCTCTATGAATTCAACACACAATGGACACACCAAATTATTTAGCTAAGCCCACAACTACCTTGAAACCACTCAACATGACCACCATCAAATACATGTTCTTCTTATTCACATTGTCTCTGACGACTCCTTGCAATCTCTATGAATTCAACATACAATGGATACACCAAATTATTTAGCTAAGCCCACAATTGCTTCCCACAATGGGATTTGTTGTTTATTCTTATTTCTCTTGGAGAAAGAGGAAAGAAAGATGAGTGCTAGTTCATTCTTATCGCGTCACATCCGAGCTGTGTTATGCTTCTTTGGTAGAGGCTGAAGTCACCAGAAGACATGAAGACATCACATAGGCCTAATATTAACGCTAAGGTCCAAGAAGACATCACATAGAGGTGAGAATGACAATGTCTTGTAGAAAACATGAACAACCTAGGTGTGAATAACATTCTCTGTCATCCAAGGCAACCTATTATTAACGCTAAGGTCCAAGAAAAGTGATATAATATTGGTGAAATCGGATCTGTACACTAAAATTTGAAATGACAAAATCTAGCAATTTCTAACCATGTAATTTTTACAAGTTAACCATATTAATAAATTTTTATTTAAAAATCAAATTGTATTATTTTCTACTACATTATTTTCTACTTTTCTATTTATCCGGCTCGAGAAGTTCGGTTCTGGACCAAAACGTACGATCTGTGAGTAGAAAGCTTCATGTCCTCGAGAAGCAAGTGTTTTCACTGCATCCGGAGAGTCTAAAGTACTGACAGTGTATGAGTGCTAGTTCATTCTTATCCCGTCACATCCGAGCTGTGTTATGCTTCTTTGGTAGAGGCTGAAGTCACCAGATTTTCCCTAGAATATGGAATTATCATGAAAACACCTCCTAATTACTATCAGCAGGGGATGAACTTTGTCTACTCTATTTCATTTTTTGCTGAGCCATTCACTTGCCTCTTCAAGACCTGCTTTGATGTTTTCAATATTTTTCTTCATCATCTCTCCCCTTAGTTTTTCATTATTCAATTTTGTATTCATGTTGTAGATGTATTGATCCATTACATTCCTGGGATGTATTGATCCATTGCATTCCTGAATTCCACATATGATCTTCAATTTTGAGTTTCTCTACCTACCGCCTCTGCAATCATTTTGACAATCTCATCATCGCTCAACGTACCGCTCTCATTCGTCATGATCATCGCCTCATTTATCGCACTTGTCTTATGCTCTGCCGACATCTTCACAATTCTATTTGCATTGATCTCCATATCGACGATAATATCGATTTCGCCTCTACGTGAACACGGAAGTCCCTTCAAAACAAATTCGCCGAAAATATTATTGTGTTAGATATTAGGCTTTCCCCTTCATAGGCGTCTATTAGTATTGAATCCTGATTGTAAAATATAGTCGAATAGCTGCCCTCCCTTGTAACCGAAATTTGTGTAGTTCTAGGAATCAATACATTCATGATATCCCCAATTTGTCCAGTTCCTAGACTAAGAGGTGTGACATCTCGCCATTCAACACCGCAGCCTGCATGGAAGCAGCATAAGCTATGGCTTCATCAGGATGGATGGCCTTACTCAACTCCTTACTGCCGTCGAATAAATCTTTCTGCACTTTGGGTATTCGCGTAGAACCTCCCACCAAAACAACTTTTCCAATTTGGTTTTACTCATTCTAGTATCCTCCAAGCACTTGCCAACAATTTCAATGCATTTTTCGAACAGATCCATGTTCATTTGCTCAAACTTTGCTCTCCTTATTTTAGTATTCGCGTAGAACCTCCCACCAAAACAACTTTTCCAATTTGGTTTTACTCATTCTAGTATCCTCCAAGCACTTGCCAACAATTTCAATGCATTTTTCGAACAGATCCATGTTCATTTGCTCAAACTTTGCTCTCCTTATTTTAGAATGAAGGTATTGGGTTTCCAGGTCTGAAGAGGCAAGTGAATGGCTCAGTGAGGAGGTGCGGATGAAAGACAATAACTCCGTTAACATATACTGGATAGATGAATATTCCAGGATGTGAGACAATAACTCCGTTAACATACACTGGATAGATGAATATTGCAAACAATAGGAAATTCGTTCCTAATGAGCTTCCAGAGCAATCTGAATTTGAGCAGAGAAATTGCAAATTTCTTCTCTATGTACTGTTTCTCCTCAGAAGATGGCCTGCCAATGACTTCCTCGAGTTTCCAAACTACTTTAAATGCATTTTTTGCATTTGGGACTCCGATGTGATGGAAATCCACACAACATACAGAGGCGTCAGGCGTCTTGAGAGAGTTCTGCGAGGCTTAATTGTTCTAGAATGATTTTCCACAGGTTCCAGATTTAAATTTGGTGAGGTTTCCATCCTTTTGCGCGAATTCTCGTAAAGTTTGTGTTTGAGAGGCGAGATTCTACATCAGGTGAATTGGGTGTTGTTGGGACGTATAATTTTATTTTCCTAGAGGCACATCATAACCCGCCTGATTACAAGCCCATAGGCACAACCATGACTTTGTAGGGCGAGAATCCCTTCAACCACTTTTGCTGAGAACTATTTTAAAACAATTTGACATATATGCTCATAATGAAAGATATTTTTAAGTTAAGCAAACATTTCATTACATAAATTAATTCTGTGAAGGCTAAAAACAAAACACTTGCTCTTCTAACTCAAACAGAGTAGGGTCGAGCTTCTATTTATTGTTTTTATTTATTGTTTTTGTTGATACCTAAACATGTCTGAACCTCTAGGAACGTGTCGAGAGCTATCCATAGACATCCTTCCATGGTTCTTAGGCATGTCCATAACCTCATGAGGTCCTGATATGTTCCGCGGGTCTAGAAGTGTCTGGAGAAAACAGGTGGCAGAACATTTAAGCAGCATCTTTAAAGATTTCCGCGGGTCTAGAAGTTTCTGGAGAAAACAGGTGGCAGAACATTTAAGCAGCATCTTTAAAGATTTCCTTCAGCCAGGTAGAATAAAACTTAGGGGCAGGCAGGGACCGTTCAATACTGAACTATTTCTTTCTCTCCTCAAGGTCGGTCGGATTCGAACCAAACTGAAGCAACACCGCTCCCCAACCTTCGTCCTCCTCATTATAGTCCTCTTGGATGAAATAGTAGTCCTCTGGGATGAAATAGATAGCTTTTTTTTTTCTGAATACGTCGAACATCTTTCCTCTGATGAATTTCGAGAGCAGTCAGAATTTGAGTTGTGAAATTGCAAATTGCTTCTTTACCTGTTATTTCTGCTATGCGTAGGCCGTCACTATTTTGATATAGGAAGGGATAATTTAGTAGACATAATGATCAAGATAAGGATCAGGAAATTCAGAGGACAAGGACGTAGTGGTCATAGATATATTTCTGCTATGCGTAGGCCGTCACATTTTGATATAGGAAGGAATAATTTCGTAGACTTATTGATCAAGATAAGGATCAGGAAATTCAGAGGACAAGGACCTAGTGGTCATGAGATATTTCAGGCATGTCAGGGAGCAAGTGGGAGGGGAAGTTATGTCAACATTGGAGACGTTCGTTTATGTGAAGGAGCAAGTGGAGGAGAAGTCATGTTTAACACCCGGAAACGTTAGTATGTATGTCAAAATCAAAATCAACTGTTGCAGATCGTTCTAGATATGGCAAAAGTTATATTGACAGATTTCACGATTGAATTGATATTGACAGAGACGAAGCCTGCTAAAGAACCTCCCTTATACAACGCCTTCGGCCTAATTAATATGACTTTGGTTCATCGTTTTAAACTAGAAGTTCAAATAACCATTTATTATATTAAGATGAATTTGGTTTATGTTTTTAAACTAGAAAATTAGGTTTGCAACTTAGATAACCATTTATTATATTAAGATGGATTTGGTTTATGTTTTTAAACTAGAAAATTAGGTTTACAACTTGATAAAATTACAGAATGAATTAATTTTGGAATAAGCTATTGTTCACTTATCATCTTCAGGTTATCCTGGGGTTGTATTAATTTAACAACTATGTTTTCTGTTATTTGTAATAGGTATTGAGAAATATGCAATGGGCAGTGGAAAGATTTGGTCTATTATAAATAGGTTAAGAAGATGTATGAACTCTTTGTGCTTTGTGAGGTGGAAGTAGCACTCGTCATCTAAAACTATGAAAACTGTAGGATTTGCTTGCAAGAGATATGACATTTTATTTTCAAATCCATTTTCTCTTTTTTAACAAACTATAAAATACTATATTGCTACTAAGATATGGTAGATATTAATAAAAGGTTTTCAAGTTTATTTAATGTCATCTAATTCAAAATAACTTCTTTGGCATTGTTGGCTATCATGTTGTGTTTTTGATTTTATTAGTTTATCTAAACTATTATATTACTATAAGATACTATACTGCTACTAAGATTATCATGTTATCTCTTTGATTTTATTAGTTTATGAAGACTATTATATTACTATAAAATACTATACTGTTACTAAGATTATCATGTTATCTCTTTGATTTTATTAGTTTATGAAGACTATTATATTACTATAAAATACTAAACTGTTACTAAGATATGATAGATATTAATAAAAGGTTTTCAAGTTTACTTACTGCCATCTCATTCAAAATAACCTCTCAAGCAGTGTTAGCTAACCTGTCTTTGATTTTACTAGTTTATGGAGATTATTATATTTCTTAATATGTTAATTTTTTTTAGTTTCAAGTTGAACACTATTTTATTAGTTTATTGAAATTATCATATTCTTAATATTAAAAATATTTTGGTTTGACTAGTCACTAGTGTTAATATTTATTTTAACTGTTTATTAATTGTTAATTGTTTTTGAGTAAGAAATACATTCAATTATTTTGATGAGCAAATATATTTTTTAAGAGCAAATGATGAATTTTATATCAATATCTTTCTATTTTAATATAAGGGGAAGTATATACTTCTTTAAAAATTGTCATGAACATACATTCAACTATTTTGATTAGCAAATATATTTCTCAAGCATAAATAATAATTTTTATATTAAATATTTCATTATTTTAATATAAAATAGAAGTATACATTTAAATTTCTTATTTAATATTTCATTATTTTAATATAAAACAGAAGTATACATTTAAATTTCTTTTTTTTTAACCTGTTCACATTTGATATTGAAACACATATAAAACCATTTATACTATAAATTGATTCAATAAGATCTTTTGTTGTTTATAATAGTTTTATCTTAATATATAGACCATCTATATACATTATAATCACATGAAGACCCTTTCTTGCAGCATTCTTTTTCCCAACAATAAAACTATTATGCATGACACCTCTAGGGTTATAATAAATAAATAACTAATGCCCACTAGGTTGTACATCCTTCTTGTCTTGTTCCCTAAATTATCAAACTAGATTTTAGCCATAAATGCTTTGCTTCGTTTAAGACATTATGACATTCTATCCTAAATTTGTTTAGAAAATCAACAAGAATAAACTATTGACTCAACATTCATAGTCACATCCTATGGACTATCCCTTGTAGTTTATACTTGCAACCTGTGTAGTTTGACTTTGATTTTTAATAAGTTTTCTCTATCATTCCCCCACCCCTATATGAGTGTGGGAATGGGGGGAATAATAGAGAAAACTTAATAAATTTTCTCTATTATTCCTCCCACTCTCACCCTCACCCTCACCCTCACCCCTATATCGAGGGTGGGGGTGGGGGTTGGTGGAATAATAGAGAGAAGTTTTCTGATTTCTCTATTATTTCCTTCACCCCCACCCGTTTTCTCTATTATTCTCCCCACCCTCATATAGGGGTAGGGGTGAGGGTGAGGGTGCTGGGAATAATAGAGAATTTTTTTCTCTATTATTTCCTTCACCCCCACCCGTTTTCTCTATTATTCTCCCCACCCTCATATAGGGGTAGGGGTGAGGGTGAGGGTGCTGGGAATAATAGAGAATTTTTTTCTCTATTATTTCCCCCACCCTCACCTCTAATAGAGGGTGGGGGGAATAATAGAGAAAACTGGTGGGGTGAGGGGGAATAATAGAGAAAACTTACCCTCCTATATGAGGGTGGTGAGAGGAATAATAAAGAAAACTGATGGGAGTGGGTGAGGGGGGGGAATAATAGAGAAAACTTAGTAGCGTGACTTCGATTTTTAATGCCTATTTGTTTTTTCTTTGAGCTTTATAGTTAGGATTATTAGTGGTAGCCAACAAATGTCCTTTTTGCTTGTGAGCTAAGTCAAGTTCATGCCACCTCTTTTGTGTAAGCTCCCTTGGAACATGACAGGGATCAACACGCTCTTGCACATGTGTAAGCTCCCTTGGAACATGACAGGGCTCAATGTGCTCTTGCACATGTCTTATTTTAGCCTCCTTCTTTGAGCTTCCCTTGCAGATGCTCTACCCATGAGACCTCCCTACTTATCACTCTTGTATAGATGCTTGCATAGGACCTCATAGAACACCTTCCATGGTCCTCCAAAAGGACATTATGGAAAACACATAGCCATTGGTCACACTAGTTTTTTTAAGGGGTTAAGGAACCAATTTTGTTTGTGTTTTTTTATTTTTCAAGGAATGTGCAAGAATTACTCCACCTTCTTTGACCATGTAAAGTGTGCCAAATGCTCTTTTTGTTGCCACATGTCTTCTCCTAAACTTGGAATGCCATTCAAGATCATACCACAAACAATTACATTTAAAAGAATAATAAAATTAAAAAAACCAAGTCATACAAGGCTCCTCAAGATTTGGGGGGTGAACTCTTCTTACTACCATGAATGCTGCTAAGTGTGTACACTATGGCTAGGGCATTCTCCAAAAATGTCAACAGACTTCTCAAACAGTAAAACACTTCCCTTGATTGATAACTCATTTGACCATATCTTCGTCCCTAACCAACCTCCCTAAATATTAGACTTTGGAGTATGTGGGAGACTTTGAAATATGTTGTGGATGTCAAATGTCTTCCCTAAAACTAAGACGTTTCTTCAATAACACACAATCTTCTTCTTTGAACAAATCCCTCCATGCATTGGATACTTTAAAAGATGGTAAATGTCTTCCCTAGAACTAAGACGTTTCTTCAATAACACACGATCTTCTTCTTTGACCAAATCCCTCCATGCGTTGGATACTTTAAAAGGAGGACTGCTCAAACAATAATAACAAACCCCCCTTGAGAGGTGGATCTCCATGGGAATATGTGTCAAGCTTTGGGTCCACATTAACCTTGGTCAATCAAACAACATTAAACCTCCCTTCAATCTACGATGCATCCTAAAAATGGGGCATAAATTCATGAATAATGCCATTCTCCTTATGGCAGTGCGCTTTTTTCTTTTGACTGTGTCAACCCTCAAACTTATGATGAAACATCGGTATATCAATAAATGCACCATAAACTATCTCTTAGATGATTGGACCTACACGTTGACTATGCCATTTACCTCATATATTAAATCTCTAGCATTGTTGTATCGCCTAGAGAGATTGCCACCAACTTTCCTGAAACACTACCAATTGATGCCATATTCTTACTAGAATACTCTGCAATGACTCCTGTATGTGGGCTTCCTTTTGAATAATAAGGTTGTTGCCGATAATAGGAAATAGTAACAACCTGTTGAGCTAAGGGTGATTGCAAGCTTTGCAATGATTGCCCAGCAGCTGGAATAATTTATGCAGGTGTTACAGTTAGTGACTTGAAATCCTTGCCACTTAGAAATTCAATACTTGGTTCTTCCTTAGTAATTGGTGCATTGATCTTCAAGCCTGGTGGTGCATGAAGCAATGCATGATCTACAAGAAACTGTTCTAGGTCATCTTCCATTTCATCTTTTTCACAATGAAAAAAAAGCTGTAAGAGCTATTTTTCTTTCCCAAAAGAACAGACAATTCTGAAGCAATTACATTTGCCAAGGATATGCTGGAGGTCTTCATTTGATGCTAGATCCCGAGAAAGAAGTTTTTCATCTGAAGCTATATTCACAAGTTACACCACTCGTTGTTTGATGCATGAACTATTAACCTTCTTATCTGAGTTTTAATTGCTGGAAAATTCCTTAATTTACTACTGGTTGTAGACCACCTCAAAGAGAGCTTTGTGCTATTGAATGAGAAACCCAAGAGTAATAGTTGCAAACAATCCCATTGGTACAAATGACCTTGGCTAAATGCTTATGGCTAGAAACAACACTATAAAGATTATTGGGATCGACAAGTACCATTGCTACTTTGTTCCTGTTTTCTATTGTTTCAAAGTGATCTAAATCAACTTCCCAATTCATTTCTGGATTTAAATTACAATACCTGGCCTCAATGCCATCATATGCCAGTCATGCTTCATAATGTGATATCCTAGTCTCGGCAATAGATGTTTGCATATTTACAACCGAGGATTGCAACAATCATCCAAGACTTGTCTACATCCAGAGGTTAAGTCAACATCATCTGCAAATAGCTTGTCAACAGACCATCGATCATGAAGGGGAACCGATCTGCCATTAATTCTGCTATAGATGAGACTTGTTTTTCTGGGTATTAAGAGTGAAGCTAGGTTGGAAAAGTGTCTTACTGACTTGCTGGATTTGTTGTTCCAACCTGAAGAAATAATCAGCGATTCATTGGTTTGTGATGGCAGCCTTATACTCCATAGATCTCTCCAAATTAGGTCCTTGCACAGCGTCCTTTTCATCCTTTTCCAGAAAATGCCTTCACGGATTTCACATTTAGGTTGATGGGTTGATGAAGGAATACTTCAGGTTAGACTTTTCCTATTTTAAATGCCACTATCATCTTGAAAAGAATGCCTCTGGAAACCCCAAAATGCAAAATGCATGTGCATTTTGGGGTGGTAACAATGTTTTTTCAAAAGTGCTCTAAACTTGCACAGTAGTTCATCCTTCTTTGCCCGTTTGTTTTTGCCATCCTCGTTTTATTATAGTTAATTTAGCGCCTCTTTTACAATTGCCCCTTCAAGCCTTAACTTATCACATTATCATGGTATTTATGTGAGTAGCACTCTCATTTGAGTCTTTCATTAGACCCCAATAGGCAGGATCAGCCAGGAGTGTTGCCTCTGACTATGTGGTTTAATGTGCAGCCACACCCCCACTTAATTAAATTAGTCTAATGGAGGTTCCCTTGCCTTGGTTTAGCTTTGCTCTTTGTTAGTGGACCTACTTCATGGTGGTCACGGAGGGCTCATGTTTCTTCTTCTTATTTCAGTATTTAAACCCACATATTTTACCTTTTGGTTGGACATTTTCCTCTTTTGGCATTACAATCGTTTGCTTCCTTTCATGTGAATCCACAAATTGTTATGCAATTTTGCCCCTCTGCAAATTTCTCTTCTATTGCTAAGCACCTATTTTCTAGTTCCCAGTGAAATAGAGAGTTGGTTTTGCTTGTTTTTTGCTAAACCATTTTTGTATTTTGGTTAAGCATTTTTTGTAAACTGTGTGTGCTTCTTTTATTTTATGGTTCGTTTTCCTCACTTTGAGCTTTCAACTCCTCTTGCGAGCTCTTCCTCCCCATGGTGGGCACTCTTGCCAACATTTGTTCACATGGATTTTTTCTCCTCTTTTGGAAACCCATGTCATCTATTTTGTTTTATTTTTTCTTCATGTTACTTGACCATTTACAGTCCATCTCTTATGTACCCTTGGTTTCTTTTGCAAGTCTAAGAGTGAATAAGTGGCTTGGTGACTCCCATGGATTCCATCACAACATTTTTTCACCTCTATTCATGGTGATTTTGTTTTAATGGGAGTCCACATTCACCTCCATTTGCTTTGGTCCTTTTCAGGTCCCAGTGTAACTTCCTAGTTAGTGGAGTTTATTGTTACGTAACGTATTGAGCGCTGTATTTATCAAATAAGGCCCCACAAGGTAGTGGAGTCTAAAATCAATAAATGTAAGTGACCTCATTAATGGAGGTCCACTACATGGTTAGGGTTTTGGTAAATTAGAAGCTATATGTACTAGTAGAAGCTAGGTTGTCAAGTGAATATTATTGTATTTGGAGATATTCTTATATTGGAGGTTGCCCCCTTGAAAAGGAAAGTGAACATTGCATCCAATTTTGAATATCAATAAAAGTTTGCTTAGTGTTGTTATTTTCCAATTCTATTTATGTTTATTTGTTTTACACAACTATATTTCCTTGTGTCCTACTTTATTTATTTTCTTTCCGCAAC
>SNQJ01S0071558.1:6537-19766 GCA_010110895.2 Picea sitchensis | reverse complement strand
CAAATGTTTGCATATTTACAACTGAGGATTGCAACAGTCATCCAAGGCTTGTCTACAGGCAGAGGTTAAGTCGACATCATCTGCAGATAGCTTGTCAACAAACCACCAATCATGAAGGGGAACTGATCTGCCATTAATTCTGCTATAGATGAGACTTCTTTTTCTAGGTTTTAACAGTGAAGCTAGGTTGCAAAACTGTCTTACCGACTTGCTGGATTTGCTGTTCCAACCTGAAGAAATAATCAACGATTCATCAGTTTGTGATGGCAGCCTTATACTCCACAGATCTCTCCAAATTAGGTCCTAGCACAACGTCCTTTTCATCCTTTTCTAGAAAATGCCTTTAGGGATTTCACATGTAGGTTGATGGGATGATGAAGGAATACTTCAGGTCAGACTTTTCCTATTTTAAATGCCACTATCATCTTGAAAAGAATGCCTCTGGAAACCCCAAAATGCATGTGCATTTTGGGGTGGTAACAATGTTTTTTCAAAAGTGCTCTAAACTTGCACAATAGTTCATCCTTCTTTGCCCTTTTTTTTTGCCATCCTCGTTTTATTATAGTTAATTTAGCGCCTCTTTTACAATTTCCCCTTCAAGCCTTAACTTATCACATTATCATGGTATTTATGTGAGTAGCACTCTCATTTGAGTCCTTCATTAGACCCCAATAGGCAGGATCAGCCAAGAGTGTTGCCTCTGACTATGTGGTTTAATGTGCAACCACACCCCCACTTAATTAAATTAGTCTAATGGAGGTTCCCTTACCTTGGTTTAGCTTTGCTCTTTGTTAGTGGACCCACTTCATGGTGGGCACGGAGGGCCCATGCTTCTTCTTCTTATTTCAATATATAAACCCCAATATTTTACCTTTGGGTTGGGCATTTTCCTCTTTTGGCATTACAATCGTTTGCTTCCTTTATGTGAATCCACAAATTGTTATGCAATTTTGTCCGTCTGTAAATTTTTCTTCTATTGTTAAGCATCTATTTTCTAGTTCCCTGTGAAATAGAGAGTTGGTTTTGCTTGTTTTATGCTAAACCATTTTTGTAATTTGGTTAAGCATTTTTTGTAAACTGTGTGTGCTTCTTTTATTTTATGGTTCCTTTCCCTCACTTTGAGCTTTCAACTCCTCTTGCAAGCTCTTCCTCCCCATGGTGGGCACTCTTGCCAACATTTGCTCACATGGATTTTTTCTCCTCTTTTGGAGACCCATGTCATCCATTTTGTTTTATTGTTTCTCCATGTTACTTGACCATTTACGGTCCATCTATGTTGTACCCTTATTTTATTTTGCAAGTCTTAGAGTGAATAAGTGGCTTGGTGACTCCCATGGATTCCATCACAACATTTTTTCACTTCTATTCATGGTGATTTTTTTTAAATGGGAGTCCACATTCACCTCCATTTGCTTTGGTCCTTTTCAGGTCCCACTGTAACTTCCTAGTTAGTGGAGTTTATTGTTACGTAACGTATTGAGGGTTGTATTTATCAAATAAGGCTCCATAAGGTAGTGGAGTCTAAAATCAATAAATGTAAGTGACCTCATTAATGGAGGTCCACTACGTGGTTAGGGTTTTGGTAAATTAGAAGCTATATGTACCAGTAGAAGTTAGGTTGTCAAGTGAATATTATTGTATTTGGAGATCTTCTTATATTCGAGGTTGCCACCTTGAAAAGGAAAGTGAACATTGCATCCAATTTTGAATATCAATAAAAGTTTGCTTAGTATTGTTATTTTCCAATTCTATTTATGTTTATTTGTTTTACACAACTATATTTCCTTGCGTCCTACTTTATTTATTTTATTTCCGTAACTATATTCTATCTGTTTTGCTTTGAATATTTTGCTTAAGATGACAAGGAACACCATAGGTCGCCATGATGGTTTCTTACCATAATAGTGGGAACCCGCCATTTATGGAGGTTCATTGAGGGTTTGCACTCTTAACCCCTTGTTCATGGTTTGGAACCCACCATCCTTTCACCATGTCAAACTACTTCTCTCATCCCCACATTCTTTTGACTCTAATGGCTTTTTGCTTTCACCTTGTTACCCCCCCTCTCACCTAGGGGTAACTAGAGGAGATCATGTCTCATGGTCCATAATGAAGACAATGATCCCAGAGATGATCATTAGCTTATCCACATACAAAAACACCTCAAATACCTCCCCCCTCCCCCCTTCATTTGATCAACATGGTTCATCTGATGATGGTGGTCCAACATACATGAAGTACACTAGTCATTGTGTCATATAAAGTGTCACATTTAATGCATTAGGCATTTAGGTGAGGATCATGGGTTGAAGTTAGATAATGGAACATGATTTATTGTAAGATATGTTTTTTTTCCTTGTTTCACCTTGGTGGTCATCATAGGTATCCTAATCTAGTGTTGTCACTCTTGGGGAAAAGGGGTACTATTGGGAGGCCTTGATATAAGGTCAAATTTAGGGATTGTGATTGTACATCCCCTAAACAAACACTATTGGTCTTTTAAGTATATGTTCTATCTAATTGTCAATAAGTTGCATGCTATCTTGTCTCCCTTGGATAATTTTGTTAGAAACGCGAAGAATGATTGTATTTGCGCATCCCCTTCCTTGTTAATCATTTATCTTACTCTTGTTAAAGCATATAAGGTCAAATTCAGGGGTTGTGATTGTACATCCCCCTAAACTTGTCTTTATTGGTAAAGTTCTAGAGCTTGTGATTGTACAACTCTAGGGTTTGACTTATTTTCCACTTGCTTCTCTTGCAAGAAGTCATAGAAAGCATAGGACAACATTAGGTATTGTGATTGTACATCCCCCTATTTTTTTTTTCCTAAAGGATTAAACCTAGGATTTGTGATTGTACATGCCCCTTGAGTCTAACCCTTGAGTTTTATTTGCCTTTTGTCCTCCTTGAAGGTTGCATTGACTCCACATGCCCAAGGATTTAAGAAGGCACTAATCTTTCTCTTGTTGCAAGTTATAAGAAACCCTAGTTTAGCTTTCTTTCTCTCTAAATGTCTTGGGTTAGCTTAGGATCAATTGCATTGCATTTTGATTGGTTATCATCCTTAGCTTAACGCCTTGCATCTTAATGTAGAATCATCATCTAACATCATTAATGCCACAATAGTCGCATTTTCAGCCATTAGGCTTTACAATCTTGCATCTATTTAATATAGTTTAATTCTCGTTCCTTCAAGCAATTGATGGTTTATGGTCTGTTAGTCTTATACTTGATACTTGGCATATCTTCCATAGCATCATTGCTGATTTTAGGTCTGATTTGTTACTACTGTTATAAACTTGTTACATGCTGAAGTATCTTTTCTTTCATTCAAGAGTATTTACAACTTTCATTTTTCTTTTGATAGCTAGTGTTTTGGGGCATTTAATTTACTTTTCTAGCATAGTAAATATCATTGATTGTCTTAACAACACCCCTCACACATGCACAATGAATTTGCTTTGTCTAATCCATCTTGACCCTACCCTTAAGCTTGACTTAGATAATCAAGCAACCAAGATAGGGGGTCGTAGACTTGGGTTGAGAGATGTGACCCTTGACAATACCTTTACCCTTCTAGAGCAGGATGCCATATCCTTTCAAGGCTCTCACACCAACACATGTCATTTTTGAGGGGATGTTTTGATGTATTTTCATTTTATCTCTATGTTAGAGGCTATTATGAGGGCTGACCTTGACTTATCCACCTTGTATCATGGATATTTTACATTTTTAAGGGTTTTTGAGGACTAAAGTGCTAGGGTTGCCTCATATAAGAAGGCTAGCGCTCCCTGATTGTAAAATGATAACGCACATTTGTGGAGAATCACTTCTATAGTCTTCTTATCTTCTTTTCTCATCATGGAGTACTTATGTGCACCTCTTGGAGAGTGATTTGTGGATGCTTCTCTTGTTTTTGATTGATGATTCATGAATTAGGGTTTCCTCATGCATAACAAGATGGCAGAGTAAGTGTTCTTTCCAAGTATTTATGTTTGTTCTCGATGTTTTAAGTATATGCTCTATCTAATTATTGATAAGTTTCATGCTATCTTGTTTTCCTTGAATAATTTTGTTAGAAATCCTAAGAAGGATTGTAATTGTGCACCCCCTTGTTAATCATTTATCTTAAGCTTGCTAAAGCATATAAGGTCAAATTTATGGATTGTGATTGTACATTCCTTAAATCTTGTACTTATTGATTGGTGAAGTTCTAGAACTCTAGGGTTTAACCGATTTTCCACTTGGATCTCTTGCCAGAAGTCATAGAAAGCATAGGACAGACCGTGATTGTACATCCCCCTAACTTGTTTTCCTAAAGGATTAAACCTAGGGATTGTGATTGTATACCCCCCTAGAGTCTAATCATTGAGTTTCTTTTCTTTTTTACCCCCTTGAAGGTTTCATTGACTCCATATGCCCAAGGATTTAAGAAGGCACTTGTCTTTCTCTTGTTGCAAGTGATTAAAACCCCTAGTTTACCTTTCTTTCCTCTCAACATCCCATGTTAGCTTAGGATTAATTGAATTGCATTTTGATTGGTTATCATCCCTAGCTTAATGCCTTGCATCTTAACTTATAATCATGATCTAGCATCATTAACACTGCAATAAATGAATTTTCAGCCATTCGGGTTTACCATCTTGCATGTATTTAATATAGTAAATAATGGTCTTTCTTTCAAGCGATAATTGGTTTATGGTTTGTTAGTCTTTTACTTTATACTTGGCATATCTTCCATAGCATCATTGCTGATTTTAGGAATGATTTATTACTGCTGTTATAAACTTTTTACATGCTGAAGTATCTTATCTTTCATTCAAGTTTATTTACAACTTTCATTTTTCTTTTGATAGCTAGTGTTTAAGGGCATTTAATTTACTTTTCTAGCTTAGTAAATATCATTGATTTTTACTGGTCTTTCTCTTGTTGTAAGTGATAAAAACCCTAGTTTAGCTTTCTTTTCTCTCAACGTCCCGTGTTAGCTTAGGATTGATTACATTGCATTTTGATTGGTTATCATCCCTAGCTTAATGCCTTGCATTTAAGTTAGAATCATGATCTAACATCATTAATGCTGCAATAATTGCATTTTCAGCCATTCGGGTTTAACATCTTGCATGTATTTAATATAGTTTAATGGTCTTTCTTTCAAGCGATAATTGGTTTATGGTTTGTTAGTCTTTTACTTGATACTTGGCATATCTTCCATAGCATCATTGCTGATTTTAGGAATGATTTATTATTGCAGTTATAAACTTTTTACATGAAGTATCTTATCTTTCATTAGAGTTTATTTACAACTTTCATTTTTCTTTTGATAGCTAGTGTTTCAGGGCATTTAATTTACTTTTATACCTTAGTAAATATCATTGATTTTCTTAACAACACCCATCACACGCACAATTGATTTGCTTTGTCTAATCCATCTTGACCTTGCCCTTAACCTTGACTTAACTAATCAAGCAACCAAGATAGGGGCCTGTAGACTTGCCTTGCCTTGCTATAGGATCCTTTGAGGTTGCTAGGGAAGCCTTCCTTGTGTTGGATCTCTATCCTTCACTAAAACGGGAAAAGTACTTGCTTAGGTGACAATGGCTAATACTTAAGCCCGAGACATGACCTTTGAGGTGAGAGATGTGATCTTTACCCTTCTAGAGCAAGATGTCCTAGCCTTTGGAGGCCTTCACATCCGCACATGTCATTTTTGAGGCGACGTATTGATGTATTTTCATTTCATCTTTTACGTTAGAGGCTATTTTGGGGGTCGGCCTTGACCTATCCACGCTTTATCATGGATATTTTACATTTTTAGGGGTTTTTGAGGACTAAAGCGCTAGGGTTGCCTCATATAAGAAGGCTAGTGATCCCTCATTTTAAAACGATAACTCACATTTGTGGAGAATCACTTATATAGTCTACTTATCTTATTTTTTCATCATGGAGTACTTATGTGCACCTCTCGCGGAGTGATTTGCGGTTGCTACTTTTGTTTTTCATCGATGATTCATGAATCAGAGTTTCCCCATACATAGTGACATGGTATAGTAATTGTTCTTTCCAAGTATTTATGTTTGTTCTTAGTAAGTATACGCTCTATCTAATTGTTGATAATTTGAATGCTATCTTTGTCTCCATTGGATAATATTATAACAAACCCTAAGAAGGATTGTAATTGTGCATCCCCTTCCTTATTAATCATTTATCTTAAGATTGCTAAAGCATCTAAGGTCAAATTTAGGGATTGTGATGGTATATCCTCCTAAACTTGTCTTTATTGGTGAAATTCTATATCTTGTGATTGTACAACTCTAGGGTTTGACCTATTTTCCACTTGGCTCTCTTGCTAGAAGTCATAGAACACATAGGACAACGTTTGGGATTGTGATTGTAGACCCCCCTAACTTGTTTTCCTAAAGGATTAAACCTAGGGATTGTGACATCCCCCTGGAGTCTAACCCTTGAGTTTTCTTTGCCTTTTGTCCTCTTTGAAGGTTGGATTGACTCCTCCATATGCCCAAGTACTCAAGAAGGCAATAGTATTTCTGTTGTTGCAAGTGATAAAAAACCCTAGTTGAGCTTTCTTTCGTTCTCAACGTCTTTTGTTAGCTTAGGATTAATTGCATTGCATTTTCATTGGTTATCATCCCTAGCTTAGCGCCTTGTATCTTAACTTAGAATCATCATCTAGCATCATTAATGCTGCAATAATTGTGTTTTTAGACATTAGGGTTTACCATCATGCATCTATTTAATATAGTTTAATGGTCTTTCCTTCAAGCAGTCAATGGTTTATAGTTTGTTTGTTTTTTACTTGATACTTGGAATATCTTCCATAACATTACTGTCGATTTTAGGACTGATTTATTTCCACTATTATAAACTTGTTACATGTTGAAGTTTCTTATCTTTCATTCAAGTGTATTTACAACTTTCATTTTTCTTTTAATAGCTAGTGTTTCAGGGCATTTAATTTACTTTTCTAGCATAGTAGATATCATTGATTGTCTTAACAACACCCCTCACACACAAACAATCAATTTGCTTTATCTAACCCATCTTGACCTTGCCCTTAACGTTGACTTAACTAATCAAGCAACCAAGATAAGGGCCCATAGACTTGGGGCGAGAGATGTGACACTTGACAATACCTTTACCCTTCTAGAGCTTGATGTCCTCTCACACCAACATGTGTCATATTTGCGGGGATGTTTTAATGTATTTTCCTTTTATCTTTATGTTAGAGGCTATTTTGATGGTCGACCTTGACCTATCCACCTTGTATCATGGATGTTTTACATTTTTAGGGGTTTTTGAGGACTAAAGTGCTAGAGTTGCCTCATATAAGAAGGATAGCGCTCCCAGATTGTAAAATGATAACTCACATTTGTGGAGAATCACTTCTATAGTCTTTTTATCTTCTTTTCTCATCATGGAGTACTTGTGCACACCTCTTGGAGAGTGATTTGTGGATGCTTCTCTTGTTTTTGATGGATGATTCATGAATTGGGGTTTCCTTGTGCATAGCAGCATGACATAGTAAATGTTCTTTCCAAGTATTTATGTTGTTCTCGGTGTTCTAGGTACATGCTCTATCGAATTGTTGATAAGTTGCATGATATCTTGTTTCCCTTGATAATTTTGTAAGAAGCCCTATGAAGGATTGTAATTGTACATCCTCTTCCATGTTAATCAATTATCTTAAGCTTGCTAAAGAGCATATAAGGTCAAATTTATGGATTGTGATTGTAGATTTCCTTAAGATTGTACTTATTGGTGAAGTTATAGAGCTTGTGATTGTATAACTCTAGGGTTTGACCCATTTTCCACTTGGATCTCTTGACAAACATCATAGAAAGGATAGGACGTCATTAGGAATTGTGATTGTACATCCCCCTAACTTGTTTTCCTAAAGGATTAAACCTAGGGATTGTGATTGTACATACCCCTAGAGTCTAACCATTGAGTTTTATTTTCATTTTTTCCTCCTTGAAGGTTGCATTGACTCCAGATGCCCAAGGATTTAAGAAGGCACTAGTCTTTCTCTGGTTGCAAGTGATAAAAAACCCTAGTTTAGCTTTCTTTCCTCTCAACGTCTTGTGTTAGCTTAGGATTAATTGCAATGCATTTTCATTTGTTATCATCCCTAGGTTAATTGCCTTGCATCTTAACTTAGAATCATGATCTAACATCATTAATGCTGCAATAATTGCATTTTCAGCCATTCGGGTTTAGCCCATCTTGAATGTATTTAATATAGTTTAATGGTCTTTCTTTCAAGCAATCATTGGTTTATGGTTTGACCTATTTTCCACTTGGATCTCTTTCTAGATTTCATAGAAAACATAGGACGGCATTAGGGATTGTGACTGTACATCCCCTTAACTTCTTTTCCTAAAAGATTAAACCTAGGGATTGTGATTGTACATCCGCTTGGAGTCATTGAGTTTTCTTTGCCTTTTTTCCTACTTGAAGGTTGCATTTACTCCATATGCCCAAGGATTTAAGAAGAAAATAATATTTTTCTTGTTGCAAGTTATAAAAAACCCGAGTTTAACTTTCTTTGTCTCTCAATGTCTTTTATTAGCTTAGGATTACTTGCATTGCATTTTCATTGGTTATCATCCCTAGCTTAACGCCTTGCATCTTAAATTAGAATCATCATCTAACATCATTAATGATGCAATAATTGCGTTTTTATTCATTGGTGTTTACCATCATGCATCTATTTAATATAGTTCAATGGTCTTCAATAACATCATTGTTGATTTTAGGACTGATTTATTATTGTTGTTATAAACTTGTTACATGCTTAAGTATCTTATCTTTCATTCAAGTTTATTTACAACTTTCATTTTTTTTGTTGATAGATAGTATATCGGGGCATTTAATTTACTTTTATAGCTTACTAAATATTATTGATTGTCTTAACAACACCCCTTACACACGCACACTTAATTTGCTTTGTCTAATCCATCTTGACCTTTCCCTTAATTTTTACTTAGCTAATCAAGCAACTATGATTGGGGGCCGTATACTTGCCTTGGTTTGCGATAGGATTCTTGTAGGTTGCAAGGGAAGCCTCCGTTGTGTTGGATCTCTATCCTTCACTAAAACGAGGGAAGTACTTGCTTAGGTGACAGTGGCAAATACTTCCGCACGAGACATGATATTTTGGGGTGAGAGATGTGACCGTTGATGATACCTTTGCCAGAGTATAGGCTGACATATTCTCAAGAAACAATCCAATATCTCTTTGGGGGAGAAGTTGTTGACAACATCCACAATTTTTATTAGCACGTAATAATTATGCATATTATTGGGGTCCAATTGGGGCCAATTTCGGAAGGTTGGTTGGAGAAGCAACTTTCTCCCCAACCATTCATAGATATAGGTTATTCCCCCCCTTATATAAAAATAAGAATATATCCACCAGAGAGCAGATACTCCTTTATATATGTAATATCGTAGTTTACGTTGAAAAAATAATTTCATTAATAAAGAACTCTAACTCCTGCCTTTTGGTTGAGGAAGTTAAGGGGCATTTCTCTAGGGTCAGAGGTCCTGCTATTGGGATTGGGTCTCATGCTAGATCATTTAGTTGGGGGGGAATGGCCTTACGAAGGAGTGCGTTAACATAAAGAATAGGTTTGGGTTAGTTACTTAAGCAGTTCATCCCCTCTCCCATAATGTTTGAGCCAACTTCATGTTCCCTCACCCTCATGAATGGACCTCTATTTACACGTGAGAACTACTGCGGTTTCTACCGATATTGACTCGAATTACTTAATACCGATCGATTATACTGATTGACTCGAACTACTACAAGGTTTAAGGCCTGTGTGTGGGGATGACTTTGACTTACCTGGTCAATGAATCTAGCTTGGTAGGGTTACTATATCTATATTGGTAGGTTTGGTAGGTTTGGTGGGCTATCTTTACATCTCGAACTAGATTTACATCTTGAACTACCTTTACTACCTTTACAACTATGAAAGGACTTCAATAACACCTGCCAGTAAACTTTGTTACACAAGCAAGTAAAAGAAATCTATCCAGGCCAGTTACAACACTCAGAGACTTCGTTACAATGCTCGCCAGTCACTTTGTTACAATACATTTCCTGACATCACTACTAATTTCCTTCCCTTTTATACCGATTTCCTCAGGTGCCGGTGTAGGATGGGTTATTGAGTAACTCACTTGACGAATGAGAATATCTTATCACAACCTTATTCAAGCCATAGAGAGTAGAGTCAAGTGCCAGTCCATTGCCTAATGAATGAATCTATCCAGTCCAGGAGACGACGTGTCGATATCCTTTCCCAATCAATCTATCCAGGATGGTGTGTTGATAGTGCTTATCCTACCAAATAAAAAGATCCAGGCAAAAGCCCGTACATTAGAGTACTCATAGCATGAGTTCTTGGCCTTTAAGTTCATTTACTATGAAGGGTTAATAAGGTAAGGAGACAAATAAGAGCACAGTGGGAAGAAAAGATGTGGGAAAGGAGAGTGTTAACATGAATAAGAGAGGATAACTGCTCTTTTAACCCCGAAGTATGACTTGCCTTCCTTCCTGGTGATATAGAGACTGGCTTTCCTAGAGAGATATAGAGACTAGTCAGAGAAGCCTTTATTTATACTCGAGAAGATCCCTTATATGATTAGTTCGATGATTTTCTCCATAACTCTATCTATTTATGTATATCTTCTCTTACTAATGTTATTGGGGAAATAACCCTAACTCTTGCCATTGGATTAGGGAATTTTAGGTAAATTTCTCTAGGGGAATGAGATAAGCCTCCTTTTCTTTTTTATGAACGAGTGGGCCAGCCTCACAGAGCCCCCAGAGTACATAATTTGAAAGGAAGGCAACAATCAGGAAATAGGAAGGAAAGCCTTCCACTTTTCATTTTACCCTTTTTCCTCTCTTTACCCCCCTAGCCCCTTTCAAAGCACACCCAAGCGAAGCACCACCTCCAGAGGATACCTTCTACTCCCTGATTGATTAGGTTAGTTTCCGAATGACTCATTAATCAATAAGGTAGGTATTAGGATGGGTCCTTTATTAATGAGGTAAGTCTCCGAATGACTCCTTTTTTGGTAAGGCTTTGCCTTCTTCATTTAGTGCAATCAATCAATCTATTTAGACACTAAAGAAAGCCCTAAAAGTTAGGATTCATAATCAGAAGCAAGGCACTTCTAGTCCAATTACTTTGAGTTGTCAATTCTATCTATCCAGGAAAGCACCCACTAAGCTAAGTTGTTGCTCCTGGCTTTCCCAATCAATAGATCGGCTTCGCCTTACCTACATGATCGACTGTCCAATCAATAACTCTCTAGCTAGCTAATCCACATCGCTGTTGCTCGTGGGATGTGGGTCAATACCTTATTGCCGCTGCCACTCAAAGATGAGGTGCGGCTTTGCCTTCCTCACTGTCAATCCATCCATTCGCTATTGCTTATGGCGAAAAACTCTTTGTTGTTGCTCATGAGGAAGAAATACCACATCGCTATCGCTCATGAGGAAAGATCATATCGTTGTCGCTTGTATCTTTCCCAATCAATAACTCCAGGAAAGCCACTAGTTGCCGCTTGAAAAGACAGGATTTGATGGCAAGATATATAATATCTTAGTCAGTCAGTCGTTCTAACGACTCCCTTCTTTATAAGGGAAGTATTAGAATTACTTCTTGATCGGTTAGGTTTCGCTTCCATTTGGTGATATTTCCAACTTGGTGACTTTCCAAACCTTGATATTCCCTTTGGGAATTAGGGGTATAGTTACATTAGTAATATAAACATATATTATTCATGCAATATAGAGAAGCTAAGGATACTCTTAATAGCATAAGATATGGGCAAGGAGGTGAATAAGAGAAGAATATGTGGGGAAGGAGACTCTTTTCCCAACTGAAGCGACAGATGTCAAGCCTTGGTTCAAAGTAGAAAGAGGTTGGTAAAAGGACTAATCAGGGTTCAAGGGAGAAAAAAGAGCAAAGAAGAAGGTATCGGGGATTGAGGCTTTCCTTTATCAAAGGATAGGAGAAGGAAAGTATAGTCCCATTATTTTGATTAGTTCTAATAGTCCCTCTCTTTATACATCAGTAAGTGGGTTGTCTAGTCTCTTTTGTCCTATGATCGGTAGTTAGAGTAACAACAATGACTTTGTTATGCTTCCAAATATTCATTCGAGGAAATACTGACTTGATGACTCATGTGTGAATTAGGAAATAATTCCATGGGCACAGACTCAAAAACCTAATCATAGCTTCTCATCTCTTCACATTGCTATTCTCCATCCAGTAATGGGATTTAAGTGTATAACCATTGAAAAGAGGCTCTTCTCAATCACTCTATCTAGAGAGAGTAAGGAAATCCCTAATGGGAAGGATTCATAGTACAATGAAATGCCCTGAATGTCCAATTACTCCAGCTATGAAAGAACTTCCTGTATGGGGGAAATCACTTAAACAAGCGAGGCAAGCTACTAAGCGAATGATGGAATTATGTCTGCTATCAATCAATAAATGCACTACTTTTGTTACAAATACTTTTCCCACTCAAGATTGACTAGCTTATACAAGGGAGGAAAGAAGCTTTTACAATGAAGAAAAGAAGCAGATCTATCTTTGACAAGCGAGGAAAGGAGGTCAGACTCTTGATTGGAGGAGAAGGCAATAGGGGTTACTGATAACAAGCGTTAATTGTGTAGATCGTTAAGGTTGGATTTTCACCCACGTACGATCGTTGGCTTTGCCCAAGTTTGGAGGAGCCTTTTCTCAATCGTAGTCAAAATCTCCCTATAGTCTGTGTGGTGCTTGGTGTGGGTGCCCTTCCCAGTCCAGAAGAAATATCCCTATAGTCAGAGCCCTTCTTATTTTAGGATACGCTACAAGTGGTAATTAGCTACTTCTAACTTGAGGAGAGGGTTGGGTTTTTATCCCATCAACCTATTTATTGAAGATAGGTCATGTTGTCGTCCTTATACACACTTGCAAATGTGAGCTAAGTCTTGCTCACTTAGTGTGTCCTCAGAGGCACAATGCCTAGGTTCAAAGTCCACGCTGTCACTTTGACTTGAACCTCTTCCGTCCAGGCTAACTCCTAGGGAAGCCAAGGGGGGTAGACCCTAGTTACTAGATGAGATTAATATTTAATGTTCTAGGAGTTGGTTTTAATTGGTTAAAAGGTCAGGGGGAATCTAGCCTAAGATGTCAATC
>SNQJ01S0071557.1:59586-83744 GCA_010110895.2 Picea sitchensis | reverse complement strand
ATTGTGGTGTATTGGTGTAACTCTTATACTATTGTTAATTTCTCATTGGATATAATTGAATGGTTTAAGTATAAGTTGGAAAAGGTTTTTAAATTGTACTTGATACTGATTCACCCCCCTCTCAGTATTAACAGTTCCCCTTCAAACTTGCTGTCTCTGGATCACTAAAATGCACCCTTGTTGCCTCAACCTAGCCCCCACGTTTTTTTATGTGTTAAAACTCAGCACCGGGTGCAACCACACAAATGGTGCAAACTGTAGGACGATTACACGCTAGCCCTTAACCGCCAAGGCCTGTGGGCACATGGGCCACCACATGACCGCGCGCAAATACAACAGGGGTTAAGTTTTAAACCACACACACACACACACACACACACACACACATATATATATATATAACCATGGGTTTTAAATGCACGCTCACACAATGGTCACATGACATATATATAACCGTGGGGTTTTAAATATGCGCACACAACAATGGTCATATGATATATATATATATAACCGTGGGTCGGGGCTTAGCCTCGGCCCGGTCCGCACCCCATTTCAAACTATTTCAAATTCAAATATTTTTAAACTCATATATGTATTAAGAAATACATGTGGGCACGCCAGTTGGGCGGCCCTTCCCAAGGCTTTACCCCTGCCCGGAGGTCGCGGGATCAAATCCGGCCAACAACATAAATTTTAAACCACTATCTAGGTGACACGTGGTGGCCATTGATTGGGCCACGTGTCATCATCCCATTCTCCACAAACAGGCCACGTCATACACCAATTGTCCACACAATTGGATGCCATGTGTCGTACAACCCTGCCACGTGTCGTACGGTCTGTCACGTCAGTATCCGTACAGACTGTACGTACTGTATAGTCAGCACATTGCTTTTGCCTGTTTGTCGTTTTGAACAGAATGTGATATCTCTCTCTCCCAACGTTCGTTTGAATCCAAAAAAGTTGCGTTGGGTTCATGACGACAAGGCCTACGCTCCTGTTCGATTTGAAGTGATTCTGAGCACTTTGAATTTTGAGCAAAATTTGATCCCCTGGATCAAGTAGACACTGTCTACACCTTTTGGCCAACCAACCCAGTTGCATTGAGAACATGAAAATTTTCACAAGTAAAAGGGAAAACTATCCAAATTTTGCATCATGTCTGAGAATACAAAACAGAGTTCGCCAATCATGCCTCTTCTGCGTGCGAAATTTCTCCCCGGCTACCTCGTGCTTCCTGAGGTTTTTTCATTTTTTGTTCTTTCGACACCCTTTGTGATTCGCGCAACCAAACGATCATATCTTGTGCTTCCCAAATCTACCTCTTGAGCTAGGTTGCGTTCCCTTCACGACCTTGTGGTGATAACACCTCAAGGGTCTTTTCTGCCAACTGTCGTCATAATTCTCTATTCTCCTGTTAAATTTTAGCTATGGTGAGTTGTGTTTGCTCCAACTATTGATTAGGTCCTCGGACATTAGAACCCGAGGCTTTTTTCCTTCTCATTCGGTTCCCACTTCCTCGACTTGAGGTTTCGAAAGGCTCTAGCTGGATAGCGTGCATTAGGAACTCATCGATGGCTAATCGTGTGCAAGACTCAATCAGGATTTGGATTCCCACCCCAACTTCCTTATTCTTCCTGGGCCTTCCTCTCCTCTGCGATATCTATTGTTGAGGAAGCATGGATTCCAACTTATGGCCTTCCGACGTAACTTCTTCCACTTCGGCCTCTGAATGGGGCGATACCATAATTTCCGTGCAAAGGTAGGAATATCACTTTGAAGCCTCCGGAACACCTGCTACAAATAAGAACGAGTCCCAGACATTTTGTGGCTCAAGCCTGGTGCTTCGGTTGCCTCGTAGGCCTCGTCTTGCGTTTTGAGGATTCTCATGGTGCGACAACGTATCTACCTTACACATAGGTGACTTTACAAAGGTCCAAAAAATATAATTTGATCGAGCTGGACTCACGAGACGAGTCATCAATAGTGCATAAGCTAGGTTGGTAAGTAGAACACAGACAAAACATCTAGAATTTATAACGGAGCGGGCAGTGAGTCAAAATGTGCCAGGGAAAAATGAATGCCTTGTGATGGGATGTTTTAAAGAATTTATGTGTCACATCCATGTGATGGGTATGATCTGGGGCATGTGAGATGTAGCTGATAGGAGTTGCAGAGGATGTGTGGTACAATCACCTCGATTTATTTTTAATTCCCCAGCCTCCATAATGAGTTGATGATGGTTGATGCACTTTCTGATGCGACTTCTGTTTGAGCAACTTGCCTCGACCTGAAGCATTTAATGACTTCCCTTATGACAGTATCCAATTCTTTTGGAACTTACTTGTACTTTCGGCACATGTTCGACTCTGACATCCTTTCCCGACCCTAAGGACCAATCGGCCACTGGCGTGACTTTGACTCTCATGTTTTCTGTACCTGATATTTCATGATGTGGCGTGCGGATGTAACCCACCCTAACTAAAGAAAAATTATGGCGCTAACAGAGATGGTGCAGGTAATTCAAAAGGTTACATAGATCATGTAAGTATCAAACAACCAGGCTTAGTGAGCTTTATAGGTATGAACTAGTCTGGATTCTTCACGCTTATGTTTTCACATATATGTTTATGAGTATTGTTTTGAAGCAATTTCTAAACTATTTTAATTCTGATTTTAGGAAAGATCCCTTTGACTATCGAGCAAAATTGGATCCGTAACTTCACCGAGGAATCTGAGAGAAACTGGGTCCAAAGATCAACAAAGTGATGAAAGATATCGGACTGCCTGATTTTGGCACACTCAATGACTTCTTCGACTTGCGTGACATAGTCGAATCACATGTCAAGAAAGATTCTTCATGGGCCGAAAGAATAGCAAAGGTGACTGACACAACACCAGGACAGGTGCAACAATTTCTGGAACATATGATAAGAGCTCGGGCTATGCTTCAGTAGTTAAGTGTTATTCTGATGAATTATCAGACGCATGCGGTGGAGATCAGAGAAGTTTACGTAGCCAGGATGGAACAAGAAATATTTCCATACGCCCAAACTTGCAAGGAGTTGTTCATCAGTTGGTCGGAGTATGAGAAAAGTCACCCTTTCAAGTGATATCTTGAGTTGACTGTTAGAAAACCTGTTAAAAGATAACGCCACATGGTGAAGTTTGTTTACTTATCTACACTTAGCCGTTATTTTCAGTTGAATTTTATGATATAAATAAGAACATCGACCAATTAGTTGGAGGTCGATGGTTGCTGCAAGAAACTCATTTTTGGTTTGTTAAGAACTATTTCCGAGCTAGATTTAATTAAGAAGTCCTTTTGGACAAGAGACAAGTTATATTTTCATCAACTTCATGTGTGATTGGACGTGGAGAAGAACTATTTCCTATCTCATTTCATGAATAGATGTTGTAATGAGTAAGAGCTATTGAATCTATTGTTAAGTTATTTGATGCAATATTTTACAGTTCTTTTCTTTATGATGAAGATGAATCGTTGTGTTATTATGTGATGGATGATTAGAGTAGGTGAATTATTTTTCTTTCCATTATCTTATCGCATATGTGTTTTCTTTCCGATAATTAGTATCTCAGACAGTAATTGGATGCTGACATGGTTAATGTATTAGTACTAGGCCCGTGGTATAAAATTGTCATCTGCATGCTTGAGTAGCGGGTTATCCCAAGCTCCGCCTCTTCCCCACTAGTTAAACTTAATCATGTTTGTTTCCAAGTTGGTTTATACTAGCTTACATCTCACATAGGTCCCACATAAGAGAAAGTCCAAACTGAAGGAGGAGCCTTCACAAGAAAACATAAAGCCCATCGATAAATTGGCCAGATCGCAAGATTTGGAGAACCATTCCACTATTAAACGTTGCAGAGTCTAATTGGGCCTCGGTGGCATGTTTCGTTCCTACTGTTGAATTAAAGGGACATAGGACCCATCAATAGAATTGGCACTAGAAGGAGGTCTTGAAGAATGAATGGATGAATATATATTTCATATAATATTTCATATAATATTTCAGACAACCTGTAGATTCAAAAAAACCCACATGCATGACTAGTCATTCCTAAGACAACCCACACACACCGAGTACTCCTGAAAAGAGTGACTCACCACATTCCGAGGAAGAACGCTTGTTCCCTGATATACCTTACGCTCTTCCTCATGAGGAATTAAATCAATTAATAAGAATCACAAGAGCATACGCCCGACAAATCGACGCACTATATTTAGCTCTGATACTTCCTCAAAGACAAAAAATAAGTATAAGAGTGGACAATACTCTCGACGAGGTTTTTTTGCACACGGTAGAAGACCTAATAGATTTCGCAATCACCGAAATTGAAAATCCTCTTAATCTGATCCCTGAAACATCAGCCGACGACACCTCTGAACCAACCTATTTTTCGGAAGAGGAGGAGTTTAACTAAGAAGATGAAGATATGGAAGATAACAACAACCATGATGAAGAAGGGGGAAACCCACCTCATAACAATCAACCTTGGTTGGTCGGAGATGCTTTGGCCATCCTAGGGAGAGTGCATATTCTTCCTTGACACCTGGAGAAGTTACTTCCTAAATTCGACCCCGAGACTTCAGGATTGTCTGAAGACCATATCAAGAAATTCATACTAGCGATTAGACTTATGAATGTCCAACATGAATAAATAGCATGCAGGATTTTCCCCTATACATTTGAGAATTTATATTCCATGTGGTATTTTAATCTGCCGATAGGATCTATAACTAGTTGGACAAAGTTCCAGAAAGATTTTCTAGATAAATTTGCAGAGGAAACTACTATGGGAGATATGATGGCTGAGTTGTTCACCTCCACCATGAGTTTGAAGGAAAGGGTCAAAGATTTCAATCAAAGATTCACGACCATCTTAAACAAGTTTCAGCCCGAAGCTAAACCAACTCAGGAGTTGCAAATCAAAGTTTATGCTAATGTTCTCCCATCTTCTATTTTCATGTTTGTGAAGAGGGTCACCAAACGAACCTTAGTTAAGAATTTTGAAGGAGCCAAAATGATAGAATTCCAGATGAAAGGGTGTAAAGAAGGCTAGGTCTCTTTAATTAAGAAAGAAGTTCAACCTCCTCCTAGGAGAGGGCTCCTTTTGACTAGACCTCTAGGGAAAAAAGTAGAACAGACTCCCGACAAGGGTAATGGAGACATAGAAGATCTACAATGCATGGTTAAGAAATTATCAAATGAGATCATAGACATGAAAAGAAGTGCAGGGGAGGGAAACCAAGGACAAAGGCCCTATAAGATTTTCTTTAAAAGGAACCCACCGTTCAAAGCAATTGAACCTCCCCTGGAAATCTTAAATATTGATCTAGGAAACATGGCATCTAATTCTTTCTGTACCTACCATCAAGAAAACAACTCTGAAAGAGACTTCCCTCAATGGGTGCAAGCCATGAATTTGATGGCCAACCAGTTTTTAGATGAGGTTTCCCTAACTAAACAGCCAAGCGGTTCAATTATGAATGTTGTCGATCAGGAAGAGATTGATCCACCAGAAGATACAACCATCCTGATATGGGATCCTGACCTAATTATGCCTTCCGATAACTTATTTCAGGTTCAAGAACCACCCGCAGAAGTCTCGGTTGTGCAAACAAGAAGTAAGGGTCCACCTATCTCAAAAGATCCTACTACTACCCAAAACCCAGGAGGGAAAGCCACTCCCGATTACCCGAAAGCACCTTTTTCTCCCCGTAAGAACCCTATAAGAATCCATACCCTAGATTCACCCAAACTTGATTACAACATAGTTGAAGATTTGAATAATTTGAAGGCTAATATATCATTTATGGACATTTGTAGGATCCCTCAGCAAAAGGACTTCCTATTACAGGCTTTGAAATCAGTAGAAAATCCCACGACAAGCACTGACCTAGGAAGAAATCTAACTTCCACAGATATAGTAAATAAACCAACTGTGAATACCTGCTTAGAAGATAAGAAGGGAAAACCCTTTGTCCCACCGTTCCTTTTAACATTTGAAGTTTTCAACATGAACCTCCACAATTGTTTAGTCGATTCAGGAGCATCTTCCAACGTTATGCCTTTGTCTATTTGCAAGAAATTAAATGTCGTTCTTCTCAAAAGAGATAAACATGTAATACAACTAGACAGAACCAAGGTGAAGGTCATGGGAGAACTTAAATATGTAATGATTAGAATAGCGACACATCCTAAGTTTGTGCAAGTGATTGATATTATTGTAGTAGATATCCCAGAAGCTTATGGATTGTTATTGAGATGAGATCGATCTGAGAAGTTAAACAGATACTTTAGTACAGGCTGGGCACACCTTTGGATATCACTGAAGGGATACAAAAATATGATCAGAATCAATAGGGAAAGGTATCTGAAACATACCATCACTGACCTAGAAACCTTGAACAAACCCTCATCGACAGATTTCCCTGTGCTAGGCAATTATTCCTGTGATTCCTACTTCAGGAAATTTTCCCCTCTCTTATCCAATGTCCCTCTCAGTCAAAAATCTAAAATGGTGTTTCAAGATAAATCGTCGATACCGACAGAGGAAACCCTCTTCTGTCAAGAAACTATGCTAGAAATCATGAAAGAAGAGATAGGGGAGAAAGAAGGTAATAAAAAAGGAAGATTGGATAACCTACGTTCACAAATTTGGACCATATACTTTGATGGATCTAATTTGGAGGAAGGATTTGGGGCAAGGTGCATCCTCATTGATCCAAAAGGTAAACATCATTTCCTATCCTGTAGATTAGAATTTGAATGCACCAACAAAACCATCAAGTATGAATCTCTGGTACAAGGGTAAAGAGAGCCATAGACTTAAATGTCAAAGAATTGAAGGTTTTCGGAGACTCTGATATTATGTATAGAAAAGTAAGGAATACTATACATTGAATTTCCCTGCACCTAAACAATTATCAACAGGAAGTGCATAGGTTAATAGAGAATTTTGAAGCTTTCAACATCATAGCGATCCCTAGAGAAAAGAATATTGTTGTTGATTCCTTGGCCACAGCTGCTTCAAGGATGTCACCATTATAAGATTATGAAGCTTCTCGGTTCACTATGGAGCTACTCTACAAACCATCGGTGCCCAACAATATTTCTATTTGGAAAGTCTTTGAAGGGGATGAGCACAACATAAACTTCTTGACTAACCAAGACAATTTCAAAGAATTGGCTATTGATGATGAAATATTCTAGGAAAAATCAATAGGAACTGAGCCTCAGATAGGTCAAACTATTGACAAATCGAAGTCTCACAAAATACCGAAAGGGATATCCAATTTGGAAAATATTTTTGACCTGAAGGAACGATTTAAGGGACCTAAAAATGCAAAGACCGGTAGCTCATGTCCCCTACATGAAACTATAAATCTCGGAACCCCAGAAAAACCAAAGAATATAAATCTCGGCATGACTATATCTAAGGAGGAAAGGAAGGCTTATCTCAAACTATTCAGACAATATCAAGATGTCTTTGTATGGTCCTATCGAGATCTAAAAACTTATGATACCCGCATCATTCAACACACTATCCCATTAAAACCTGAAGTGAAACCCTTCCAACAAAAGCTCTGAAAGTATCACCCATCCCTGGAACCTCTCATGTATCAGGAATTGAAGAAAATTTTAGATGCCAAAATCATCTCCCAGGTTAGGCATTCCACGTGGGTAGAAAATCTGGTCCCTGTGAGGAAGAAGTATGGAGAAATCCGCTTATGCGTAGATTTTAGGAACCTCAACAAAGATTCAGAAAAAAGGACAATTACCCAGTCCCTCCAATGGAGCAACTCCTACAGACTGTGTATGGCTCAGATATTTTCTCTCTAATGGACAGTTTCTCAGGTTACAACCAAGTCCTGGTTTTAGAGGAATATCATTTGAAAAATACCTTCCGAACCAAGTGGGGAACCTTTGCTTATAAATGCATGCCTTTTGGGTTAATCAACGCAGGGGAGACCTTCCAAAGGGCCATGGACGTAGAATTTCGGGGACTAATCAACAAGTGTGTGGTAGTGTATCTAGACGATGTAAATGTGTATTCAAATAACAAACAAGAGCACATCAAACACTTAACTCAGATTTTCGAAAGGTGTAGGAAATACGGTATATTCTTAAATCCTAAAAAAACTATTTTCGGCGTCGAGGAAGGTGAGGAAGGTAAGATGCTAGGACAAATTATATCTCAAGCAGGTGTTCACATAGACCCAGAAAAGATTAAAGCCATAGCTCAATTCTCGTTGTCTCACAACAATAAAGTTATACAGTCTTTTTTTGGACAAATCAATTTCCTAAGGAAATTCACTCCCGATTTCGTGGAAACTATCAAACCCTTACAAAATATGATTCATAAAGATGTTGAATTCAAGTGGGATGATGAATGAAAGGATGCTTTCAGCAACATCAAAACTTCTATATCTCAAGCCCCTGTGTTACAAAGTCCTGATTTCAATAGAGATTTCTTCCTCGATACTTTCTCCTCCAACCAATCGTTAGCTGCAGTATTGACTCAGAAGGATGATGAAAAAAATGAGGCCCCGATGTCATTCATGATCATTAACCTCCAAGGAGCTGAACTAAATTATCCTGCTGTAGATAAACATGCTTATGCAGCTTATAAAGCAGTAACACACTTCAGGTCTTACATCCTCAAGAACCACACCAATGTAATCATGCCTCACCCTACAGTCTGATCCCTATTCACTCAACAGGAGATGGGGGAAAGAAGATGGATCTGGATGGTAGTAGTTCAAGAATTTGATCTAGATATAAAACCTGCCAAACTAGTTAAAGGGCAAGGATTATGCAAACTCGCAGTCGAAGCCCAGGACCAAGTAAATGAAGATTCTGGGTGGGAGAATGAATTGGCATTATGGTGTGGTGAAGTTTCATACATTTCCCTAGGACAAGAGTCTTGGTACGAGAAGATAAATTATCTCCTACACCATGGGACTTGTCCATAAAATCTCAACCCTAGGGAAAGGAGAGCTCTCAGGTTAAAATCTGCACAATATTGCCTCATAAATTCAATACTCTTCCGGGTTAATTATGATGGGGTACTATTAAGATGTCTTGAACATGAAGATGCAAACAAAGTTCTGAAGGAGCTCCATGATGGCCCTACTGGTGGACATTTCGCAGAAAACACCACCACTCATAAGATACTGAGAGATGGTTATTATTGGCCCACCTTGTTCAAAGATGCTCACACCTACGCTAGAAGTTGTAAAACTTGTCAAATAAGTGTTAGGAGGGAGAAGAGAGCAGCAATCCCACTCCAACCAATGACTATCTCTAGGCCTTTTGAGAAACGTGGGTTAGATATCATAGGATAAATTACACCCAGTTCTTCAAAACAACACAAGTACATTCTTATTGCCACCGATTACTTCGCGAAATTGGCAGAGGCCATCCCTCTGGCTCATGTAAACAAGAAGGTGGTGATACAATTCATAGAAAAACAACTAATCACAAGGTTTGGTGTCCCTTATGTCCTAGTTTTTTATAATGTAACTTATTTTTCTTCCACCCTATTGACAGAGTTTGCTTTGGACAAAGGAATCATAATTAGGTACTTTGCAAATTATTATCCACTGGGAATAAGGATGGAAGAATCAACTAATAAAAACCTAGTGAAAATATTAAAGAAGACAATTTCAAACAACCAAATGAATTGGCATAATCTACTCCATAACACTCTATGGGCCGATAGGGTCACACCCAAGGAATCTATAGGAAATTCCCCATAGTTTTTGGTTTACGGGTAGGAAGCCATTCTCCTGAATGAGCTTTATCTTCCATATCTTCAACTAGCCCAATATTCCAGAGGGGAGACTTCATCAGTCATACAACAAAGAATTGACACTCTGCTCATGCTAGAAGAAGAAAGGGAAAAGGCTAAGTCAAAATTCATAGCCCACCAACATATAATGAAAAGATGGTTTGATAAGCATAAGGCTAAAGAGAAGAATTTTGAAGTAGGAGACTGTTACACATCAAAATTACTCATTAGGATGATGGCCTAGTGTCTTCATTACCAATGTTGCAAGTGTTGTATTTTGGCCGCAAGTGTCAAAAAATCATACTGTCATCTTGCCTATGTCGTGTCTCGGACGACATTATCAAGAACACTCAAAAGATGCCTCAAAAGACTAGTTTTGAAGAGGAGAAATCATTTGACAGAGAGTACAAGTCTTTTGCCATAGAAACAACCACTAAAAAATCAATTTTGGAAGGCAACGCTCCCCTATACACTGTCAGGGAGTGCCAATGCTCTGTGACCTCTTTTGGGGGAGCATTCCAACACTCTGTGCCCCATTCCGAGGGAGTGCTGGCCTTTTTTGAGTGAATTTTTGGATTGTTGAGAGAAACCAAGGAAGAATACCTTCATATCTGGGGTTGGTTGGATTCAGATCTGAGGTCAAGGCTCGATCTTAGGGAATATCCACAACTAAAGGAGAAGAATCCTCAACTTATCCCAAGAATCTCTTAAGTGGTTAGGCCTCTACAAGCCTATATAAGGAGGCCTCTTCATGGTGAAAGGGAGAGACATTGAAGGAATGAAACTTATGATCTCACAAGGGAGATATCATTGAAGCATCATCATTGTGTGGATTACTTGAGAAAAGGGTTGGACAAGGAGAGTTGGGAGAGGTTGTTGCACCTTCATCAAAGGACTGTAAGCATTCTCTGTTGTTCTCATCAATATACATATGTGCTTGGCCTATTTCTTTCAAGGTTGTGTTTTCATGAACTTGTCTCTATTAGATTGATCTTGTTTAAAGCTAATCTTAGTAGAATAGGAAGTTTGTTCTGTCTCTATTTTTTTGCAGGACTGATCGAGGAGCTTAGGGATCAAAGCTTAGCTCAGAATGTGCGAGGACGAACATCATTTAAAAGGTACTCCTTTATTCCTCTTCTCTATACTTTAGTTTAAATAGATTTAAAAGGATGTTAGTGACCAATTTTAGCACCCTTTCTGTCTTGGTCTTAGGAGTCTAGAGCCCAAGAGGGAATGTACTTCTCCATAGGGGAATTCTCCTGTAACAGAAATTAGCGACTCCACTGGGGATCGAACTTTGATTTTTGATTTCCTTCCTAGATCTTTTTTTAACCTTTGCTCATCTTTGAACTTTTTCATACTGTGTCTCTGATTCTTAGAGATGTGTCGGTTGGCTCTATACCTCATCTCATACACTTTGAATTTCTAAGTTTGCTTGAATTTTTGGATTTTTTGGCATTTTTCTGAATTTTTAGTGGCCAGTGCCCCCCTACCTCTTCTACCAGAGAGCCAACACCCCTGCCAAGCTTTCACAGAGCTTTGCAACACTCTGGTTCCTTTGACACCAGAGCGATGCCCCTTTTTTGTTAAAATCTTGTAAGAGCTTAATCTCAGAATTCATTTTCTTGCTACTTGAAATTACCCAGATTCCTTACAACCTCAGTACATCTTTGTCTTGGCCTTCAACACTTTTCTTTCCGAGAATTGATCACCTTTTGTTTGGAATCTTGATAGTTTTTCCTTAACTTGAAGTTACTCTTTGTCTTTGATGATTTAGAGTCAACTTATTGTTTTCCTCTCATTTATCTGACTGAGTGAAAGCTTTTGTGAGTAAATTCAAAGGTATATTCACCTTTCCATTTGATCTTTGAAGTCATCTTATCCAAGCCTTTTTCCTTCTTTTTGAGTTTTTGGTTTTCTTTTGCAAGTTTGGTTATCTTTGTCTCTCTTGTTTAATCACGACGAGAGTGTTTTTTTGTTTGTGTGAAGTTTGCTTTTGATTGTCTAAATCTCATTGATCTTAAAGTCTGAAGGACATAGGAAGCTTTATATCAGATTGATTATCATTCACACATAAAGAAAAATGATACATTTTTATGATTGTTTTTGGATATTAGAACAAAATGCTATGAAATTTTTAGCGTTATACTGGATTTGATTTAGAAACAATTGATTGAGGATACTGCATCTTAGTGTTTGACAGTGAAAATAACATTTTTCTCCTTCCCTTAAATAGGCATTCACTGAAAGAAAAGATTGTTTATCATTTATTATTCATTTTTTGGGAATTGAGTCATTATACCATCAAGTTTCACTTTCATACACCCCTGAGTAAAGAACAACTACAAAATTAACGCTAATTAAAATTGATCTAGAAATTTTAGTTTTTAGAATCTTCCACCAACATTAGACTAGGATTAGCACTTTGGATTAGGATATGAGTACAACTCTCGAAAGTATTCAAAACAAACATTAGCATCTTGCAATAGGGAGAGAAAATACAATTGTCATATAGGCTTTCTAGGATCCCCTTGTCACATAGGGGTTACGCACGAGGTCACGTTCGGGAGATTTACAGAGATTATCCCTACGTGGTTCAACCATTCATAGTAGGCAGATCATATATTGGGGGGTTCTTCTTGAGGTTCAACTATTTTCAATTGGTCTCAGTGCTTCATGAATTCCGAATCCGTTCGGGGTCCTCTGGAGTTCTATCGGTCCACTTGTCCTTAGTTCTCTCGAAGGATTTCAGACTTGTTATCCTGCCCATACGTTCAGACTGGACTATTGACTGTACCTTCCTAGGGGCTGACTGTGAGTTGGTGTCCTTAGTAGCCATAATATTTAGGTTCTTAAATAGGGTGATGGTGAAGGGAAGTCTCACTGTACCTAGAATAGATGTTGGTCAAACTCACTTAGGATCCTTGGAGGGTAAACCGACAATTATTGTGTGGAAGCTTGCACCAAGGCATGAGTCCATTAAGAAGGTCACCATCATAATTGTTCCACCCGCTCATATCCTATCCCCTTCTTGACTTAATCACACGATGTTGGATTTCATCACCAACTAGTATGGTCATCGAGAGAAGGTTTTGTTTGCTTGGTTTGATTCCTAGATTTTTAGTGTATGTTGTTTCTTTTCATTGGTCGGACATAGATTTCTTTTTTTGTTCGTTACTTAGCTCAAGCAACATCGACCTTTTCCGTTCACATAGGATGCAAGGGTTACCCCCAGAAGATCCTGAGGGGTATCTACCTTTTCTTCCCAACTCTTCAGAAGGCCCTCCTAAGGCTCATAACGAACTAGGCTCTGAGGTTGGAAGCACACACTCTCTGGAACAATTCCAAATTGTTTCCGATTCTTTGGAAGATTTTCAAATCAACCCAGCTTTGAGTATTAGGTGAGAACCGCATCTGCTGTGGGTGAACTCGTCTGGAGAGGTTGTTTTTATTGAAGAGATTGAGGTATCCACCGGACCTCACGCAGGATCTGGAGTAGAGGATCCATTTTTCCAAAGTGGATAATTTAGGACCCCGACTCATACTGTTGGAACCTATGGTTTTGGTTTTGTTACTTTGATAGTCTGTGATCTATATGGTAACCTAGGAGCGAGTCCCGATCAACCCATGGAATCACAAGTGCCCAAGACGTCTATTAGTTATACGATACCTTTAAATCACTTTACTAGTATGACCAATAACGTCATCGCCATTGCAGACCAATTGTTGATTGGTTCTCACTTGAGCCCTAGTATCCAGATGGCCCATTCCACTATGGTCCCACATGTTGCTACAATCCCCACCGGAAATGTGACACCATCCCAGGCTCCGATTGGAACACCACTTAAACCAAATCCATCAGTTCCACTTGGGTAGAGAGCTTTGAATCCTTCCATTACCAACACTACCTAGGTTACACCTGGAGGTTCTATCCCTACACCTTTGTTTGGAGGAACCGGTCTTGGTGGTTCTAATCCGGTTGGATTCTCCGGTCATTCATTCAATTCTGGTTTCCATATCCCTCTGGGCACTCAACCTCATGCTAGGGGGAAACCTCCATTTGGGAGTCAAACTCAAATGGGGACACAACCTCCTCTTGGGGGGAAAAATCAGACTGGAGTCCATAACCCATTGTATGGATAGAATTTGACACCAAATCCTTGGCACATTCCGGAGGTAAGAAGAAGACAAAGAATAAACCAAGGAAGAATAATAACAATGAACAACTGAAAGATCAAAACCCATCGCTTGCTACCAAAAAGAAACTACAGTGGAAGCCAGAATTCCCATGTCTTATTTGTGGTGACGATCATTACACTTGAGTCTGTCCACATTGTGATGAAGTGGCAAAAGTTTTTAAAGGGAATTCCCAATCTGATGTGCTTACTCAACCTTTTCCTCAACAATAATCTATGGTTTCTCAAACCCCCTCTCCAAGGGGCAGTTCCAACCACCCTTCTCATGATGAATCCTCGACAAGTGCTCATATTTATCTATTTAATGGGATTGATTTAACCACCCTCTCTATGGCATAGGACACACCAGTTAAACCTGACAAAGGAAAGGTCACAAATGGTACTTTACCAGATCCATCACCATCCCTCGTTAGTCATCCATCCGTTAGTCCTCCGTTTGGACCACTTCAGATTGATAAACCTTCATTCAAATCTATCTTCTACCCTCCTAAGAGCACTATCCATAAATCTACCTTTAATCCTATTTCACGTGCCACCTAGAACTACAACATTGTTGAACATTTGGCTCAAGTACCGTGTGCTATGTATGCATTAGAAGTTCTACAACACTACCCCAGTCAACATAGAACGCTCTTGGCTTCTATTGGCACTTTTGATCCTAATTCATCCAACAATATCATGTTTAACCTGGACAATTTTACGTCTCGACTCTCCCACCAACTTGCTTTCCAAATTGATGTTGTTGTCCACAATAAAAAAATTCACCGAACTATCTTGGATGAGGGAGCCTCTACATGTATCATGTCTTTAGCATGTTGGAAAGGTTTAAAATCACCTGCACTTAAAAAATCCCCAATGATGTTGCGTGCATTTGATGGGCGAGGTTTTCATCCCCATGGACTCTTGCAGTCCCTGTCCGTCCAGTTGGGCGGAAAAACCGTCATCGTTGATGTCGAAGTGGTCAATGATCCCCTCGATTACAACTTGTTACTTATAAGAAGTTGGTTTTATGCTATGACTGTCGTTTCTTCATCGATTTTTCGATGTGTACAATTTCCTCATCAGGGAAAAATTATCACTATCGATCAGTTCGATTTATGTACACCTGATGCTCGTGCTCCCGCTACCAACAATATTCCATTCTTGGGATATCACAAGATCATGTATGAAAGTGTTGGTGTAGGATTGTTAAAATATTCCACCCTCATGGGTACCTTCCCTGCACCACTTCCTCCTACAACGCATCATATTTCCAAAGTCAATATGATTTTGACTATGACTTATCAGTCTTTGGAATCATCTGATCCCTGGATTGTACCTAGTCCTCTAGATTTTGATGTGCTAGGTGACACCATGCCACTTAGTCCAGTTGAGGCTTCATACGTTTCTATTCAATCAGCCTCTCCCTCTTCAGATGACCAACATCTCTTGGCGCCTGACACCTACTCGATGCCATCTTGGTTAAATTCCTTGACATCTTATTTTGACTACATTTCTCACATATTTCCATCCGACGAATCTATCATGGAAATGCTTAGAATTGACGATGTACCTTGGGACGATAACCATCATCGATCCTCTTTTCTTCCACCTCTTGAAGAAATACATGAAGATATACACTCTATCTTCCCCCCCGATGTTGTCGAATTTCCACAATCACCCATACTTACACAAGATACTCTTTCTAAGGGGAATTTAGGAAATATTACCTCTAAGGTCATTATTGACATTTCGATCAAGGAAGGTGTCTTGGAAAATATTAATCTCGGTGTTAATTGTTTGCCCGAGGAAGTGGTTTCTTATACCGCTTTATTTAAAGAATTCTGCAATGTCTTCGCTTGGAGCTACAAGGAAATGCCAGGGATCAATCCTTCGATCATTGTGCATGAGATTAAAACCTACCCAGTTGTAAAACCTGTTCGACAGAAACTCCGCTCGGTCCATCCTAAGAAGACTGTGGCTATTAAGGCAGAAGTTGAGAAATTATTGAAATCTAGATTCATTTATCCTGTCCCTTTGACATAATGGGTTTCGAACATTGTTCCAGTTACTAAGAAGCAAGGGACCATTCATGTCTGCATTGATTATAGGGACCTCAATAAGGCTTGTCGAAAAGACAACTAACCTACGTCCTTTATTGACTAGATCATTGATAATTGCGCAGGTAGCATGCTTTTCTCTTTCATGGATGGTTTCTCAGGGTACAACCAGATTGACATTTTACCTACTGATTAGCATAAGACAACCTTCATTTTCCCGTGGGGAACTTTCACCTATCGGAAACTACTATTTGGCCTCAAAAACTCTAGTGCCACATTCCAGTGGGCCATGTCATATTCTTTCCACGATATCAAACATATTGTGGAACCTTACCTCAACGATTTACTATCCCATTCATCACATCGATCAAACCATTTTGGTCATCTACATGATATTTTTCTTCGATGTCGGTTCTATCGCATTCGTTTGAACCCACATAAGTGTATCTTTGTTGTCGAATCAGGTTAACTCCTCGGCTTCATTGTTTCCAAGGAAAGGATTTGGGTGGATCCCTTAAAAATCAAAGCTATCCTTGCTTTACCTCCACCTAATAATCTGACACAACTACAAAGTTTGTAGGGGAAAGAAAACTTTCTTCACCGTTTCATTTGTAACTACGCTAATATTACCAAAGGATTTATGCGATTGTTGCAGAAAGACACCCCTTTCATCTGGGATGACATTGCTCAACAATCTTTTGCTGCTCTTAAGCATGCATTGACCAATGCACCTCTGTTGCATCCTCTGAATTATACGTAGGACTATATCCTTTACTTAGTAGCCTCTACTTCCACTATTGCTATGGTGTTATTTCAAGAGGATCCTATTGGTGAGGAACACATGATGTATTAGTTGAGAATAGTCTATCTGGTCCCGAGCTCCGATATTCACATGTTGAAAAGTTGTCTTTGGTAGTCGTCATCACTGTCTAGAGATTCCGTCATTACATTTTTCTACACACCACCACAATTATCGCAGAATATAACCCCATGTATCACATTCTAACACATCAATTTCTTGGGGGAAAATATTCCAAATGGATCGTCATTCTTCAAGAGTTCGATTTCGAATTTGTTAAGTACAAAGATAAAAAAATTTAGTGTTTGTGGAGCTTATATGTGACTTTCCCCATGCTGATGAATATACCTAGCCCAGATATTCTCTCCCCGATGAGACTCTGTTCCTCATTAGCATGTACGACCCTTGGTATGGAGATATCCTTCTTTATCTCCAAACCCAACATTTTCAGCTCGATATCTCTCGTGAAGAGCGTCGTCGTATCCACCATCATTCTTGTCACTACCTTATCGTCGGTGACACTTTGTATTGCCGTGGTATTGATACTATCCTACGACGATGTTTGAATCATGAAGAGGTTGAATGCATTCTTAATGATTGTCACCTTGGAGCCTGTGGTGGTCATCTTTCTGGGATGGCTACAACTCAGAAAATCTTACGTGCTGGCTACTTTTGGCCCTCTATTTTCAAATATTGTATTGAGGCAGTCAGAAAATGCCCACCCTGCCAAGTTTTTCACAAAAAGGCACGCACCCACCCCGCTCCACTGCATCCCATTATTTCCATTGACCCCTTTTCCAAACGGGGCATTGATTTCATGCTGTGTAAGCCTACCTCAGCTGGGGGGCATGGTTACATCATCTTTGTTGTCGATTACTTCACAAAATGCGCTAAGGCTATGCCTACCTTTCTGAATGATGGTCATACTGCAACTCTTTTATTTTTCAACCACATCATCTTAGTGTTACACAAGCCATTGTCACATATCATGGTTCACACTTTCAAAACCAGATGATGAGTGAGTTGCATGCCAAATTGGGTTTTCGCCATGAGAACTCATCCCCATACTATCCTCAAGAAAATGGAAATGTTGAAGCCATCAACAAGGTCCTTAAAACCATGATTCAACGTATGGTAGGGGAAAAAAAGACATCTTGGCATCTACAAATTTTCTCCACTCTTTGGGCTTACCGTACTTCAATGAAAACTACTACTAGATTCACTCCTTTCCAGCTAGTATATGGCATAGAATTTGTTTTACCGGTCGAGTGCGAAATTCCCTCATTGAAACTCAAAGTAGAAATCCTGCCTCACACTTCTGCAGAAGAATAACGCTTCTTACACCTGACCAGGTTGGATGAAACACGTCATGATGCCACTCTCATTATCAAGACGTATCAAAAGTGAATCAAGAATCGATATGACAAATCCGTCCACCCTCATGCTTTTGCATAAGGAGACATAGTCCTCGTTTATGACCAGGCTCATGATAAGTTAGGGACATGTAAGTTAGAACCTCTATGGCAATGTCCTTACATTGTTAAACATGTTTTACATAGAGGCGCCTATGAGCTAGTTGACTATGATGGAATATCCCTTGGTGAGCCCCAAAATAGGCTTTACCTTAAGAAGTACTATGCATAGAACATCTAGCATGTGTTCTTTGTACACTACTGTATTTTAGTTTGGTGTGTCTTTTCTTTTGCGTGCTCGAGTTTTTTCCTTAGCCACATTTATTGTGTCTTGTGTTTTCATGTGCATATGACATCTTCCTTTCCTATCTTTGTCGAGTTTTCGGATGGTGCTAGTCGACACACCCAAAACATTGCTTCTGCAGCTTTGGTCATTTACCAGTCCGATGAGTTGGTGAGTTCAGGAGGTATTTGCTTAGGATCGACAACTAACAACATGGAAGAATATCATGTTTTCATAGGACTTTTAACCGAAGCCTCCTCCCTAGGTGTTTCTCATATGATCATTAACCTAGACTCTCAACTCATGGTCTATCAACTTAATCGAATCTATGCTATTCACAATCTTATCCCACTACGTCTCCACTTATGAGTTTGTCATGTTGAACGAATGTTTGATTTTATCGAGTACATACACATACCAAGAGAACTCAATACCATTTTGGATTCATTAGCCAATTACATCATGGATCAGTATCTCACACATATATAAGATTTCATGAAGGAAATAAATCACAAATCACATGTAAATTAAAACACATCACATTAAAAACGTCATTTAGGCACTGTAAAAACTCATATATGTATATATTTATGACGTGAAAGAAAACATTTGATTACATAAAAAAAAGTACATAGAAGGGAAAAATGTTGGGTCCTCGTGCCCATAACATCGTCATAAAGACTATACAAAAAATATCAATGAGGTCCTAATCCTCCCACATCACATTGTGCTATAAGTATCACACCACCGCATGGGCTACTTGTTTCAGTAAAGAGTTAATACTCTCAGGGACTCCCACTGTGTTTCTTTGCAAGTGCAAGGGTGCGTTCTCCCTCTTAAGAGAGGGAATTCCCATTGTAAGACCATGGAGGTTTGTCTCCACCTCTTGGAGACCCCCTGCCACTACTGCTATCTGAGCATCCCCACAACGCCCCAATTCCAGTATCTCTACTAGACGTGTTTCTCCCCTGTCTGCATGATGAAATGATACATCTGTTAGAAACTCTTCTATGTACCCCCGAAAAATAATATAAGTTTTAAAATAAAAAAATACTTGACAAGATCATTTTTAGTTTCTTACTTGACGCATCCCAGTCCACCCCATCTGGAAGGACCAGGTCCATGCTTCCCTGGAAATCCACTCTGGCATATGGGAATTCTTCTATCATGATCAATTGGCATACAAGCCAAGAGAAGAAGTCACCAATGAACTTGAACTTTGTCTTTGATTCTAATCTTGGAGACAGGCTAGTCCACCGCTCCATACATGGTTCTCCCACTGGCCGTACTGCTAATGCAATCTGAATTTTCATTTGAGGAATGCATTCTAAGAAGAATGAAACCAAGAATGAACAATATCTGAATTGCTTTTGCTGCCCTGCTCTGCATCTCGTAATATGCTCCTTCACATTCTGAAGGAACCCTGCACTCTAGTTAAACAATGTTGTCTCTAGACACTGTAAACCATAGGCCACCTATGATATTGAAACTAGGTGTGAGCTAGTACTTCCCACTATACTCGTAATGGAAAACATAATGGACCAGAGAGGTAGATCCTTGATGTCTTTGATTGTGATTCTACCTCCCACTAGTCTCGCTTCTGGGACACAATGGTTTGCCAGGTACTCATCTACAGGTGCGGGAAGTGCCCTTTGTCTGGATAAAACTATGGGGGCCCCTCTTTTAGAGAGGCCGGTCAGGAAGTATACATATTCCAACTCAATGGTAAGAAGTTCTATTCCAATTTGGAACCCTTGTTCCGCAACGTTCCACAACCCGATCATATACTCGAGAAGAATAATCTCGTTCTTCATATTTTGCGTTTTGAAGAACTTGAGGAGACCTCAATTCCTCAAGGAAGCTCTTGATCTGGGAATTTACAAGGTGGCCACATCATCGAGCTCATGCTCTCTTTCTTTCCACTCGATCATGACTTTTTCCGAAGTTACCTGCAATCATCAACAACCAAAATTCATTAGTCATGCTTTTTCGACAATCTTTGAGCAATTGAAAACTTTTAAAAGAATTTTTTTCTCTTTATATAAGGCCAACACCCCCTTTATATGCACATCAGTGCACCAACGCCCCCTCACAATGGCCACCAGGGCGCTCTAAAAATTAAAACGCTCCCTTTACATTTTGAGAAAGCGTTGGCCGTTTTGGGAATTTTTTTCTTGTGGTTTTTGGGCAGTGCCCCCTCCACCACTACATCAGAGCATTGGCACCCCTTCATCAGCTTGCATGGGCACTTGCAAAATTGAGCATCACTCCCCCACTAATTCTAGAGGAGCGTCAATCCCTTTTGGGCACTTGAGACAACAGAGGACATCAATTTTTGCACCCAATTATTGCCTAAAAAAAAAATTTGAACCATACAAATTAGAGAGAGGAAGAAGAGCACCAACTTGGTCCAAATGACAAGGAAAATAGTTGACCGTAGCTCCGGCACCAAGCAATGCAAGATTCACCCTCCAAAGCACAAATTCTCCACTGCTACAAATCTTTGCACAAATGAAATGGTAAATGATATTTTTACCCCTTTTTACTATTATAAATTTCATTTTTGCCTAAGATATAGTTATTTTTGGGTTTTTAATTTTTTTGAGGCCTTATTAATATGCTGGCATGCAGTTTTGACATTATTGGTAGGTTTTAGAGCATTTTTGTTCATTTTTCATCTTGTCACATTCACGAGCATAGTCTTAGTTCGTTCTCAAGCTCAAAAAACATAAGAACGCATCGAGTAAAATTTTATCTCTTTTTCGGACTCGCATGGATACACGAAAAAGGAACCCCTTGTAGTCATCTTTAAGCTCTTTTCAGACTCTCTAAACATGAAAATATTGTCGAGTGATCTTGCTTCCTTTCCCACTTGTTAAAAGGTTTGAAAGGGCATCTTTCAAGTGATAATTTATCTCTTTTTCAGCCTCGCGAGACTAACATTACGAAAAAGGACAACAATGGAGTCGTCTTTAAGGCATTTTCAGACTTTCTAAATATGAAAAACCACTGATTTTACCTTCTCTGGACTCGTTAAACAATCATACATTGAAGGGCCCATGTGGGACCGAATCCTTACTTATTCTAGTTCGTTAAACAAAGGAAGAGGGACTTACTGAAGTTTAGTTATATTGAGCATGTGTTACCCTCCTCGAGCTCGCTAAATAAAAAAGAGGTACTCATCTATCTGGATGGGGGAAAAAATTGAAAGAAACAAGCCAAGCAGTTTTTGAGAACATTACAAGTAACCTTTACAGTCACCCTTGAACACAACACTTTTTATTTGCACGCATTTTAATCCACTGAACCTCTGCATTGAACAAATCCTCTCAGTTTTCTTACTCCTTCGGGTCACCCGACGAAAGTCACCGTATCCATTGCATCATCGTGTTTTGGTCCATGTCATGTTTCTACTATTGTGCCTCAGTGTTCAAGGGAAGTATCTGCCTCAAGAGTCAACCATCACAAATTTCTTGTTTCAATACCCATGTCATTCCATGTTCTTTTGATCCACCAATTACATATTTGTGTCAGTTTCAAGTCATTGATGGGGGATACATCAAGGCCCTCCTTCGATGAGTCTATTCCTGTCGACTTCAGCACATTATTCGGGAACTAGACTTAGAAACCAGTTAGTAACTTGGGACCTGCATGCCTCAATGGAAAGCCTCCTCATCTCCGATAGTGGGTTTACATCATTGACCTCTGATCGGATGATTCCACGGATGTTCGACTTCATCTCATCCATTTACATTCGTTGGAATGTACTAGAGTACCTTGGGAATCATTGACATCAATGATGATTTCCCTCACACTTGTTAACGATTTACCTCATTGACCGGTAATCAAGTGGTTTCTGCCATGTTCGACATCAGGACATCTATTCACATGGTTAGATTCGTACTACATCGGGATTGGTAAGAATACCCTGGGTTGAGTCTTCACTCTTATATGTACTTTGCCCAGGTTGTGACGGAGTTTCTTTTGAACATTGACACATATATTGTCACATAGATCCACTTTGTATTGGTCGTGGCTATGTCTTGTCATTTCATAGATCCACTGTGTATTCTTCATGGCTACGATCGGTTCAGGTCATAGGAGTATAGATCCACATTGTATCTTCAGTGGCTATACCTTTTTGTCAATATAATTATGGATCCATAGTGTATTTTATGGCGGCCATACCTTGAAAGTCTTTATCACTCAAGCATAGGTATGCCTGCCTTGGGTTTGAAACATGTCATAATATTTGTTTGATGGTTGTGTGAAACTTCTTCTAGGTTCTCTGAGTCTATAATCTTGCTCGAAAAAGTCTACAAAGTACTTCAGTCATCAGTTCCCATCTTCTAAGTTCGCAATTTGGGGGGCAATCTGTTACACATCAAAATTACTCATTAGGATGGTGGCCTAGTGTCGTCATTACCAATGTTGCAAGTGTTTCATTTTGGCCACAAGTGTCACAAAATCATACTGTCATCTTGCCTATGTCGTGTCTCAGACGACATTATCAAGAACACTCAAAAGACACATCAAAATACTGGTTTTGAAGAGGAGAAATAATTTGACAGAGAGTACAAGTCTTTTGCCATAGAAACAACCACTAAAAAATCAATTTTGTAAGGCAACGCTCCCCTATACACTGTCAGGGAGTGCGAACGCTCTATGACCTCTTTTGGGGGAGCGTTCCAATGCTCTATGCCCCATTCTGAGGGAGCAAGGGCCTTTTTTGAGCGAATTTTTGGATTGTTGAGAGAAATCAGGGAAGAATCCTTTCATATCTAGGGTTGGTTGGATTCGGATCTGAGGTCAAGGATCTATCTTAGGGAATATCCACAACTAAAGGAGAAGAATCCTCAACTTATCCCAAGAATATATTAAGTGATTAGGCCTCTCCAAGCCTATATAAGGAGGCCTCTTCATGGTGAAAGGGAGAGACAATGAAGGCATGAAACTTATGATCTCATAAGGAAGATATCATTGAAGCATCATCATTGTGTGGATTACTTGAGCAAAGGGTTGGACAAGGAGAACTGGGAGAGGTTGTTGCACCTTCATCAAAGGATTGTAAGCATTCTATATTGTTCTCATCAATATACATATGTACTTGGCCCGTTTCTTTCAAGGTTGTGTTTTACATGAACTTGTCTCTATTAGATAGATCTGGTTTAAAGCTAATCTTATTAGAATAAGAAGTTTGTTTTGTCTCTATTTGTTTGTAGGACTCATCGAGGAGCTTAGGGATCAAATCTCAGCTCGTACTGTGCGAGGACAAACATCATTTAAAAGGTACTCCTTTCTTCCTCTTCTCTATACTTTAGTTTAACTAGATTTAAAAGGATGTCAGTGACTAACATTAACACCCTTTCTGTCTTGGTATTATGAGTCTAGAGCCCAAGAGGGAATCCACTTGTCTACAGGGGGATTATCCTGTAATAGAGACTTAGTCCTAAAATGGGACAGAGAAAATGAGCCAAAAGGGAAGCATTCTAAGTTTCAGAATATGTGGCTTAGACCTTTCCAGGTGGATGAGAAGATTGGGGTAAGAACTTATTGGTTGCAGAATCTGAGGGGGAAAACTGATGCCCTCCCAGTAAATGCCCAATCCCT